>JJOG01006023.1:0-10592 GCA_000715275.1 Gyrodactylus salaris
AAATTTGAGAACAATATTTGCAAGACTTTTTGAAAATTTCCTGAGTTCAAAAGTTAAGAAGATCAACTTCGTAGTAATCTTAGGAAGACCATCTTTGAATCAAAAAAATATTTGGGGCAATTCGAATGCATGATATTAAATTACATCGGTTTTAAGATTTTGGAAAATTAAAATTTTGATGATTAAAATGATATTTTTGTTGATAGCGAAACTTTAAATAAGTGTATAATTATAACTAGAGATATTTAAGAGAAGATAATTACACCAATCAAAAGCTCATTCCTTTGTCTATAAAATGTGATAAATTTTGAGTTTTATGGATGCATTTTTCTTGTAGTATTTTTAACTTTCACTTAACGGGACACCAGTGTCCCAAGGGATTTACCCGGGTTAAGATAAATTTTCATTCACTCTTGGTTAATGAACTATACCTGTTATTCTCAATAACAAAAAAAATTTTGTAAGGTGTTATCGTCAAAATGTTCATCTTCTAAGCTCACTTAATCTCAGAGTTAACCTGGGTTCCAAACACCCCCATTAGTTAGAAGTGGGTGAACAATTATTTAATACATCTACCAATAAATATGAACTTTCAAGAGCAAATATTTTGAAATATCCAATATCAATATTATTTTAGAGAGAAATAGTCCCTAAACTTTAAATAATCTATCCGGTGTGAAAGAATTTCTTGAAACTCTGGAATTGCAATCTTTCTCAGATATTCCTCTAATCGATATTGAATTGTCAAAAGTAAAATGAAAAGTATTCTATCAAAGTCCTTACCCCGTTATAATCAATCTCGCCAACCAACATATCCAAGGTCTTGACGAACGACGCGAAGGGGGTTAAGAAGCTCTGATTCGTCGTGAAAATCGTCATAAACGTGAAGCCGTAAGTGAAGATAAACAGAGAGAACACTAAAGCCACCCTTAGAAAGGTTATCGAAACTTTGATGAAGAGAATAACGTAGATTCCTATAAAGGGAATCTTTCTTAGGAACAGAAAGAAGTTGATCCAAGAGATGAGCTGGATCATTGATCCCAACTGCCACTGATAATGCTGTAAGGGAAAATTATTCGAGAATAATACAAAATCTTGCTGACATTCAAATCAAGGTTAGAAAAAGTTAGAAAACGAGTTAATGCTTTGTTGCCGATTAAAAATAATCTTTCTCTTATTTCCCTTTCAGAAATGAGCAGTTAAATATCACTTTAAAAACCTTACAATTGTTACAATTATTATTCTATCTTCAATGATGCGCAAAGAAACTTTCCTATTGTACAACCCACTTTCCCGAGGTTAAATATAGAATCTATGAAAGAATGCTTACGTTTCTTATTCCTGTAGTTTTTGAGCATTCACCGAAATTAAGCACAACAACTATAGTTGCTATGAAAATGAATAGTTCCAAATAGTTGTCAAATGAAGAAAAATATTCCTTGAATCTTCGCAAAATTTGCATCAGCTAAATGAATCGAATATTGAATGCAATTCTAGACACTTTGTAAATTGGAATATTATTATTTATTCTTAGAAATTGAGTTCACATGAAGGGTGATGATGGGGAAGGAGAGGCGAGCCTTTGATAACCAAGTAACTCATCTCGAGGAGAGAGGCCAGCGGAGAAGATCTAACCCCATGTAGAGAGCTATCAACTAGAAACCTTGTTAATATTCTTGCATCAAGTGTCATGAATTCTCACTTCTATTGTTTTTTCTTCATTCAAATTAACTTCGAATACATCTCCATTCGGTATGTATTGCTAGCCGCCGTTTGTGCCTTTCATATATGCATAAATCAATGGTTAAGACCTCCAGATTTTAACCCATGCATTTAATTTTATATATACGCACAAACGGCGGCTTGCAATACGTACCGAAAAAATAATAGAAGTGACAATTCATTACACTTAATGCAAGAAATATGCACAAAGCAAGCTTGAGATGTGTACTACACATTAACGAGGTTTCCAATTTAACAGCAACATATGAAAGTTACTTTTTGTAACGATAATCAAATTATCAATTGCTCACATCTCCCCATTAAAGCCACTCATGTAAGCCCAAATAAAGTTGGGTGTATGATGCGAGCAAATTCCTGCATATAAATCGAATGTGTGTTTAAAGTGATGTCAAAAAGTTGTCACAAATTTGCAAAATGCCTGTGAAATATCTTTTGGGCAGGACCTTTTTGTGAAAATAAGTATTTTGAAGCTCTAATTTTACACAATTCCCATGAGGTAGGTATTCGGGTTGAGGTAGGGATTATACCTCTTTAAACTTTAAAATAAATATTTTTTTCAGTCGAGTGAAAGGGTTGTGTTTTTGAATGAAATCTTACTTCTTTGAGGAGATTAACGCTGCAAAATATCAACAAGAGAATCGAAATGATATGTATAATATCCAAATTCTTCATCAGGCTTCTATCTGCTTCGACCATTTTACAATATTCTTCAAGTGATCTATTAGAGAATGAGGGTTTCATGATTATTTCTGATTCATTAGAATATCACAATCGATCTCAAAATAATTTAAACTTGACTCATGATGTCTCACCTATTTCCTAGAACCTGATCCGGCGACTGTGAGATGATCATGTAGCTGTTGAAGAGGCCAAGGTAGATCGTGTACGTTATTAGATTCCAATAAAATAGGTAACATGCATACTTCTTCCACTTCATAGCGACCAGCGTTGAGACGACCGTGTGCTCCAGGAGGTTCTGATGGCCAGACTGTGCCTATGATTAATCAGACAAGTTTACCCTTCTAACCAATTCTTGAATTGACAAACTAAAGACATTATTGGATCATAATACAACCAAGATTTTAATCTAAAATGAAGTTAACCCTCGTCCTGGAGAATTGAAGAAATCATATGTACAAGAAATTGAGGGTAAAAAATACAGTTCTTAGAAAAATTTTTTTTAATTATAAAGATTTATTGGCTGCAATTATTGCATATAGCGTTCGAATGAAATTTACATACATTCTTTGAGAAGAAACTACATGCAAATTTAGTTTTTTTTATCATATTTTCTTGGACAAAGAACACATCTTCTTTGGCGCATCCCCCTTTTTCTTTAGGATTCTTAAGAGATTGGCCTCGAGCTTTCTTAGGATTTTTTACTTGATCAGGCCACTTTGTTTTCCATTAAACGAAAGCCTTGTATGCTGAAATATTGATTATTGTTCTTCGACACAAGTAACTTCCAACGAGTGCATCTACGCCTCTTTTTCTTGGTTGTAGGATGAGCCAAGGTTTTCCATTACTAACGTCATCTTCGTTGTGTAAAGAATATAGGAGTCACAAAAGGAACCCCCACAAAAAGACGACAGTACAACGGGCAATTATCGCTGGGCAATTACCTCAAAAAGATGACTCAACTATGGTGTGAAACAACCAATTAATTATGCAGTACATAGCCATTCTCTCCGGTTTTAGGGTTGATAATAAGACATTGCAGAAGATTTTCAATATATTTTCTATGTATATCAACTCACCATCGTGTTCAGTGGATGATTTAGGTATACTTTCTTCTCATCTACCAGGTACCGCCTAGCACGCGGGAGAATTTCTCCTTTAATTCCATAACTGTTTGAAAAGTATGTAATTTTGTTCACCTAGAAATATATAATCTATAAATTATTCTTCTCATTTGTGTGCAGGCTTTCTTGTGAATACGTGAGAACTTTCAACTGTTGAGGGATAGAAATATATACAGTTCAAAATGTACGAACATTGTTGAAAATCGTGTTATTATACCTTTTTGTCTTCCCAAAATGAAAAATTAACATGTGGAGTCGAGAATGTATTCCGAGTAGGTATAAAATGTATTCAATGAATGTACATTCCCAAAAATGACATGTGTGAAATTGAAAAATGTCACTTCATAATCATTATGAATCATTGAAGGTTAATAAAAAGGGACAGGCTCTACTAACCTCCTTTGTCTCACCGTTGGTGCATTGCATAAACAAACCTCAATCTCTCTTCACCAAATGTCAGATGAGAAATAAGATAATCTTATTGCTCTAGGAATTTTCATAAAAACGTCGTTTTACTCTGAGTAATCCAACTTGAATTTTAGACATACTGTTTCCTTCTTCCTCAGCAGATAGGTTGTCTTCCAACACGAGAATGTATCATCGATGAGTTCAAAGTCATACGTGAGACTATAGTCTGAAGAATCGAAAGTAGGTGCGGTCAGAGATATTGATCTTTCAAGAACGTATTGGGCCAACTCTAAAAGTAAATGAATCTGATAAACCTTATTATTCTAAGAAATGAAAACGATTTTTCTGATTGAAAAGACGGTTATAAATTTGAGCAAATGAACAAGATCTGAACTTGCTTGGCATGTGACGAATCAGCTTTTTCATGGGCGTATCGAAAATATTCGGTTCAACTTCAATTCGATTATAGAAGACTTTCTTATCAGTATTATGCGTTATGATCATCTTGGCACAATATCTGAAAAAGTGTTTACAAAAGTAATTTATTATTTGTGCTGAAACTAATCTATTTTTTACGGCCATTTGTATTAAAAATATTAAAAGTTGTTCATTCGTTACTATTAAAAAATAGGGTAATTATCAATATCAAGTGAAGGGGTAGACATTATTATTACAACCTACAGGACAGTCCAGTTGAAATTATTATGAATAAGTGGAGTTACAACTTTCATATTAATAACAAGAGTAGATGTTGTTTATTTATCAAAAACAATAGGATATACCAATATATATATATATATCATAACAAAGTGGAAAATTTTAATAAATTCTCATTAAAAAAGGCTGAAACATTCATCTCTATCTGGACAATAGTTTAAAAATAAATATAAATATTAAATCTACAATTTGGTCTGTCTTTTCTGTGGATATTCCTTCACATTGAAATGTAATAAGTTCTAGTAAAAGTTTTTCATTGACAAACTAGAGAGAAACAACTTGTTCATTGGTACAATCAAATTAACATTCCTCTTTTTATAAAAAAAATCGAAATCTAAAGTCATTAATGTTTTAGCCTTTTATAATGAGAATTTATTAAAGTTTTCCAATTTTTTATGATAATACATATATATAATATATATATATGTGTAATAAACATTGTGTATCCTATAGTTTTGATAAATAAACAAAATCTACTCTTGTTATTTATATGAAAACTGAAACTCCACTTATTCGTAATAATTTCAACTGGACTGTCCTATAGGTTGTAATAATAATGTCTACCCCTCCACTTGATTTTGCTATTAACCCTGAAAAGTATTCAGTACTCTATGTACTTGATATTTCTCTTACTGTCATTGTTATGAGTAACATGACGAAATACTAGGTCAATGAAATATAGCGAGTGTCAAAGCTACAGATAACACTTGAGAAGCATCAGTATTATTCAGCTGTCAATTAGTTGATCTAAAGCTTCTGATATTTCTGATCATATTTCTCATATGCAAAACAAAACCTAGCATCTCACTCGAATTCATTATCAATTGCAATATCTAGGGCGTTGGATCCGGATTTGATTTTATAACTAGAGCTGTATATGATGATACAAGGGTCAGCTCCCAACTTTAATAATACTTCCACGACATCTTCTTTGCCTTCAGCGCAAGCCAAATGTAGGGCTGGAATCTAAAGTACAATTTGGAATAGTCTATTGTTTCAATCTTCAGTAAAGATTTCTTTACAGAAACCACATTGATATTTCGATCAATAGCCTCAAATATTGGAACTCTAGTCATAGGATACCAGTTTATCGGCCATAATCACAGTGTCTGAAAAAGTCTAGAACATAGAAGGTATCTATTTGTAATCTTTGAAGATTTAGAAATTTGGTCGATATTACTAGATTTTCACACCTCAACAGCCAATGAAAAGGGACTATAAAAAATCTTCTTAAATTAAAACTTGAAATAAAACACATACAATCAACAACCTTTTAACAGGATTGAGATAATTCAACTTACAATCCTCCCATTAGTGTAGTTAAGATCAATTCCTTTACTGAAGAGATATTCGCAAATATCAATGAAGCCATGCGCGGCCGCCAATGCAACTGGAGTCTGATAATACATATTCGAACGACCAGTTATCGCACCATTCTCATTGAGATAAGCAACACACGACAAGTTTCCGTACTTTGCTGCAATATGCAAGGCAGTATTTCCGTAGTAGTTTGAGTGATTTAGTATTTCATCATTCTTTAACATTGATAGCATTCTATTTAAAGAGAAAAAAATCATCAAACTGAACCTTTTTAATTAAGTGTTTTGTTCAGTTATTATTAGAGAAAACGTAAAATGTCAGCTGTATAAGAAATAGCTTGGTCTTGGAACGTCATTCTTCAGTCGTTGTCCGGGAGGTGAAAATAAAATCGCAAAAAGTGAAAGACCAAATAAGCCCATCAACAGTGAAATTTAATTCCGCAATTTTCTTTTATCCCTATCAAAGAATAATTTTCGATTTATACATTAGTCAAAACAATAATCGAATATCGAATCTACGAGCTCTCACCCGAAATGGCCGATTTTCGCGGCCAAGTGCATTGGTGTATTCCCGAAAATGTCCTTGGAAGCCAGCATTTGGTCGGAGAATATGCTGGAGTCAATGATTTTCTTTCATAATTCATTAAAGATATCTAAAGCAATTACTTACTCTAACATATTTCTCTTCGCCGCACAAGACAGCGTGATGAAGGACCGTGTAGCCGTGGGTGTCTCTGTGGTCGTCTATCACATATTTTGCGAATATATACTATATTAGAGAAGGCTTTATCATGTATCGAATAATCCGGAAAATCTCAAATATGACACAAGAATTAAAAATAGTAATCTGGTTAGAAAAAGCGTAATCCTTTGCAATGAATGTGAGAACTCCCCATTAGATTTTTACGCTCAATCGTAATGAAAACTAGAAAAAAACCTCATCTGATGTAGCCCTAACGCGGATACTTCCAAAACATATATCAATCATACAAATAATTTCAGTCTCATGGTTAGGGGCTATATAAAAGGATACTTGATTTGGGATGAAATTTAAACAAAAACTAACATTAGCTACATTGAATGATTTGTTCTTCAGAGCGACCATGAGAGCAGAGTGAAGTTTGGCATCAACAGCATTTTTGTTGGCATCCATCGCTTCGAGCTCTTCATAAATATCAATTTGATTATACTTGGCCGCCAGGAGGAGTGGTGTGTTCAGCCTCTCATCTGGAGTCTCGAGGAGTTCTGGATCCTTATCGAGAAGCATCTTTAAAATTTCCCAACTACCCTTACGAATGGCGTAGGTTGATGCGAGATTTGTGTACTTGTCGACAACGTTTGTGGCGCAATCGTTGTCAATCAACTTTTGTGCAGTTATAACGACACCTGAAATACCGGTTTATATAAATAAATTGCAACACTTTTCAAAGTTGAGGTATTTGGAATGGCAACCGATTCGTAAAGATCACACCGTATCCAAGAAATATATAAAAAGTCATTATAGGTGAAGATGAGACAAGAGGAGAAATGGTTAGGGTTATATAGGGTCCAGAAGATAATCCGACCAATTAAATAGAAGTATGGAATACATGTAAAACCGAGTAGACCAGTTTCTCGGGTACTGTATTTTGATAAAATGAGAGGTAAATTTTTTTTGAAGAGTCAATCAATATAGCAAGGATTAATTTGATTGGTTTACAATTCTAATATTTAACCCCATTAATTGTTAGGAAAAAATTAAAAAGAGTAGATTTTCCCGAGGTTAAATATAGAAATGAATTCTATCAAGACAATCAAAAGATTTAAGGATCAGAAAGACGAAACGCGTCTAGATATGGTTTTTCATTGATGGCAACAAGTTTTCTTCAATAAATAACACTGTAAATACTTTTTCAATCCATAGGTTCGAGGAGAAGCTAATTCTGTGTTAAAAGAATCTCATTAAAATAGATTTCTTCCAGTAAAAGTATTTCAGAGAAGAGGAAACGATTTAGTTGGAAATCATCATTCTATAGAGTAGTGCTAGAAACTATGCTAACGCTCAACTTGGTCGAAAAAGTTTAAACATATGCCCTTCAAGGCTTCTGATTGGTTCCTTGTAGGATACTTTCACCCAAAAATTTGATTAAAATTTTGCGTTCACGGAGATTTTGGTATTAAATAGTTTTGAACGATTTTCATTGGCTTGCTAAATTTGAAAATTAAAGCAGCCAACGAAAATCTTTCAAAAATTGAGAATACAGAAGAGTTGCATCTCTTACCAGATTTAGCTGCAAAGTGGAGACAATTCTCCAAATCTATGGTTAACAAGTTTACTTGGAGATTTTCTCTATAACCGAATAGAATGTCAACACATCTCGTATATCCATTCACTACGGCGAGATGAAGTCCTGTGATATTGAAACAGTTCTGACTATTAATGATTTTGCTCAGATTTTCCTTGCACGTATCTTCAACGTCTTGTAGGTACTGTTGCAATACATCCGCGGAGCCATGCGCACAGGCGAGATGAATCTAAATAAATACATTTTTGTAAATTGTGTATTCCTTTGAGAATTGAGCCTAAAATTGATCACAAAAAATCAATAAGTTAGAAATTAGAGCAAGGTTATTTAAATTAATCTCATTAAAATGCGTATGATTTTTATAGAAAATCATTATATTTCATGTTTATTTTCAAAGAAAAATTCTGTCTTGAATAAATCTTTACTTGAGGATAAAATTCGAAAAGCGAAACAGAGTGGGTTCTATCTCGATTCGTTATTTTAAAAGCCCTGTTGAATATAGGCGCTGGGAAATACCCATGTATAAGAGACGCAGATTCGGTGGGTCCTAGAATGAGAGAGAAGAATTAATATAGTCGTGGAACCGATTCCATTCGCGGAGTTGGCTTGCACTGCTGGTCGCTGGTGAAAATATGCTAAGAATTTAAGATAGAAATCCCTGCAAAAGACATATTTAAGAATTTTTTTCGATTTGTGACTGTTAGAATATAGTCATCCGCGAGAGAAACATGTCCGCATAAATTTCAAGGTGCTTAGAAAAAAAATGAAAGGTTAGATTTGTAAACTCACTGGAGTATCTTTGTCAAAAGTATAACAGAGATATTTGGCATTTGCTGATTTCAATATCTGGTATAACATGACATCATTCTTCTCCATGACGAAATGAAGGGGTGTCTTACCTTCAGCATTTTGTATCTAAAAAGATTCAATTGACTTTCACGTTAATTTATTTAATAATTCGTGTCAAAAGATTTCTGGGAGCTGTCTGCTCCTTGCATGAAGAATAATTTGGAATTTTCGATTATTTATTATTTCTTTAAAGTCCTCAATTTTCCTAGTTATTTTAATTTTCGTAAATTTTTGTTAACATTCCAATAGTGGGATAAATTAGAGCAACCCAAAATAGTCAAAATGAAAAAAAAACCCAAAAAGTCCATTAAATAAAGCTATTCGAATAGATCGTTTTACTAAACACAGGGGAAAATTTAAAACAAATCAAAATACACAAAACACTTTTTTGTTTTGGCCTTCCTCTTTTTTTAAAAATTTGTCTTGTTTCCAAATGAGTTGAAGAAGGATTCTCAATATCACAAAAGTCAAATGATTGGCCATAAAGTAGTTTCATTGATGAAACTTTGAAGAATCTTTCAATATTTGCATCTAAATTTTCACCACAGAACATAAGCAAATATTGCAAATATGAAAAAGACAATAGGAATGATGAGCTTTTGGAAGAATCTTTTTGACGCTGTTACCAAGACCCTTCTCTCTATCTGAGAGAATAACGATATTGCTTTGTGAATTCAAATTGAGACTGAGATCGAGTTGTTTGAAGAAAAATTTCCAAGAATCCTCACATTCAGAACCAACAATTGAAATGGCTAAAGGAAATGTGTTGTTATTTCCATCGATACCGGTTGCTAGTAGTATCACATAATTCGCTTTTGTCTTAAAATGACATCCATCAACTGCGATGATTGGCAATACAGATTTAAAGCCGTTTTTGGTTAGGCTCAACGATAGAAAGGCTGAATCTAGAGTTTGTTCATTCTTTTTGATAACTGCGACTGTTCCTCTGTTATAATTGGAGTGCCATTCAAAGAATTCGATCCTTTTAAAACTGTATGAGGTCTTCTGTTAACAATTATCAAATTGCTAAGTTCTCGTCTAATAAGTTCTAAGGACTCAAAAGACGACCCGACGTTAAAGTTTTCCATTTTTAAGATTGATATTTTGATTTGATACATATTTCTTTAACCTGATTGACATAGAAATAGTATATTATTTCATCTGTTTGTTGATGTGCGTCTCTTGCACTTAGATCATTGATCCTTGAAGGCCCGGAGTATGAAGGACTTTTTATAGAAAAAAAGTTTTTTATTTGAAAAAAGGAAAGTTCCTCCTTCAATGTAGGATAATAATAATAATAATGGGGGTGGCGACAAGACGTTTCGAGGGTGGGGCGATCATCCTCTTCTTCAGTTGTCTGAGTTTGAAAATTCGTCAAGATAAATTTGGGAAACCAAATCCCCTCCTTTTCACTACATCAAAACCTTCATACGTGACCCGTACTTATTCTAGCTTCAAATATATATCCA
>JJOG01006024.1:0-39056 GCA_000715275.1 Gyrodactylus salaris
TAACCCGGGTAAATCCCTTGGGACGCTAGTGTCACGTTAAGAAAATGTTGAAAATACTTCCATAAAACTCGAAATTTATCACATTTTAAAGACAAATGAATGAGCTTTTGATTGGGGTAATTATCCTCTCTTAATTATCTCTAGTTATAATTATACAGGTATTTAAAGTTTTGCTGACAACAAAAATGTCATTTTAATCATCCAAATATTATTTTTTTTAAATCTTAAAACCGATGCAACTTTGATATTATGCATCCGAATTGCCCCCAAGTTTTTTTTTATTCAAAGATAATGCACGGCACCCCGAGAAAACCAAGTTGAAATATTTTTCTTATAAACTTATAAACTAAGGAAAATCTTCAAGCAAAAATCACAAAATGTTCAGTTTTCATATACCCGGGTGTACCTGGGTTAATGTCAATAGCACTATTCGATAGAAAGTTGTTCTTTATTCAAGAAAATAATTTTTTTTATTTTTTCGTAAAATTAATGATGATCCTGAAGAAAAACAAATTTAGGTCAAAATGTAGCTTTGATTAGTTATTTTTAGAATAAAAAAGTATTTATAAATGCACTATTTTTATAACGGAATTCGGATATAACGAAGAAATGAATTTTTATAGCATGAAAAAAACTTAGAAACAGATAGCTTTTAGATTTAGAGCGCACAATCAAACTTGAAAGTTTCCGATCAAGAAAATTACACGTCAAAATTTAACAGTTTTTTTCCCCATACGGCTCATCTTTTGAACTTTTTGCACGAAAAATGTCATTAAATAGGTCTTCACAAGATCTTTCTAATGAACATTGTACTATTTAAGGGTAGAAAATTTATATAAACTCATTTCCCCCTGTGTTATCTTTATCGTGTCAATCAAATGAGCTAAGAGTTAGTATCAAAAAATACCTTCAAGGGGCATCTTCTTGAGAGAAAATCAGATTTTACTTTTTGGCAAGGTTTCTGGCTAATTTTCCTTATTCATAATTTTATAGAAGGAAGAAATTATATATTTCTACCAAAATCATCAGTTTTTGATACAGAGTCCGTTGATAACAATGAGAGGCAAAATATGCGAAACAATGAATGAGACTTTTCCTTCGAACAATCCCCTTATGATCTGAACACTTTTGTGGCAGAGAGGTACATGAAAAGGCTGAATGCTGCATTCTGATTGGTTATTGAAAATTTAAAAGAGATCTATGATCATTAGAGATTAGGATTTTCGCTAGGAGAGCTCGGGACCACATAATGGATGGTTGTAGAAAATGTCCTTAAAATCTGTCGAGTAAATTCGAGTTTACCTCGGATTTGTAACTCAGATAATTAGAAATGTCCTCTGCCGACGAATCAGTATTTCAACAGAAATTTTGTTAAATTAAAAACAGCCAATGAGAATCGTCCATATAATGCACCAGCGATGCGATCGAAAGAACGCTAGTCCTGATCGATTGATAATTCCATTAATATTCTTGCAGCTCTGTTAATAACTTGCCGTCTCTTCTCTCTATAGACGAAAGCGAATATGAAGAGTTGGATATTGTCGGTGTCGTGGTCCACCTACAGGAGATTTCTGGCAAGACTGCGCCACCGGACCAGATCACAGTGGTGGACCCCTATGAGAACACTGAGAACTGGTTAATCTTTATGATTGACGAGAACTATGACAGCTCTAAGAATGTCCTCGCCATCGAGTTCAATGGGCGTCTGCAGGTAATTTCTAATAGACTAATTTCCCTCCAGCTACTTGGCTTGAAGAACTCCCTGCGGCCATTCTACAAGTGCTACCTCAAGGATGTCCAACACTACAACACAAAGGCCTTGGGAAATGCTAGGTCTAGGCTAGTCTGCACCAAGGCCTCCTCGGTGCAGTCTTGCAAAATGAAGCAATACGTGAGTTAATGAGAGCGATTTTCTTTGCTCTGAGAATTCCTGAAAAATTAATGAATTGTGAAATTTCAATTTTCATGACTGCGTAGTTTTACATTTTTTTACAATGTATAAAATTTCATGTTTGTATCGCTATTATCTATTTTTCACCAGTCTCTGTAGCCTAGAATTTGATCCATTGTTTTCTTTTCATAGACATTTTCAAAGTTGAAAATAAAGCTTTTTCCAACTTTTCTATCATTTATTTTTCAATTATTCTTAGTGCAATTAAATCTCTGAATAAACTTTTCTAGGAAGCGTCGTACATGAATGAGGTCCTTGAAAGGATCGAGTGCATTCTTAGCAGGGACTATGGCTCCTCTATGAAGAATCCCGCCAAATGCACTGCCCCTCTTAAGGCTCTACCCACTCGACTGGTGGCCCCAGTAACTGAATCAACTCCGAGGCGAAAGAGACTGGGAGGTGCCTCTAATCGCATCGTCAAGTTGCCCACAGACTCTGAGACTGGCAATGACACTTGTGATAGCCTGGAGCCAAAGAGGAGGAAAACTATGGAACACTAGCAAGATTTGCCATTTATATACATTTTTTACTAATCAAACATTTTTAATAAAAAAAGTTTCAAGTTTTTATGTGGAATCATAGATTTATTTGAATAAAGAGAGATAGATAGAGAAAAGAGATTTTTTTTCCACTGATAACATGGCAAGATCCTGATGACTTAATTACCTTCTGCTTTCCTGGCATTCTCTTCCTTCGTTCTTAGCCTGACGTTAGCTTCATCAATCTAAAGGGAAAATATTAATCAGTCAATATTTAAGGAGTTCAAGAGACAGAGGATAATTACTTGTAATTTCAATTTACTCTCGTCCTCAATGAGCTTCTCAAGAACGTTCGCGTCCATGGATAAGAGGACACCAGTCAGTCGGGAGGCATTCTCCGGGTAGTACTTGTTGACGATGGGCATCAGACGATTGCCGAGACGTGCCTTTCTCTCATCCAAGCCGGGTAGTGAAACGTTTCTAGCGTTGTGGTTATACTTGACGTTTGCATTCATGTTGGGCATTCCAATGACCGTGTTATTGTTAGCAGCGACTATTCTATTAGTCGACTGAGGATGTTGATTGAAATTGGATATGTTTGATCTAGCATTCATGTTTCTAACATTTGAATTGGCCATTGGCTGCGCCATGTTTGCAGCCACCGGGAATCTTGCGTTGGGACGCAAGTAAGTATTGAATTGGTTCATGCCGGACTGAGGACCTGGATATTGACTGGGACCCATCTGGTTGGTGATCATGGTTTGATTCATCGGATTCATAGTTCTTCGAGCTGGAATGACAGAGCTTGGATAATATCTCCCCCCTTGGTTAAACACGTGATTCGGGTAGTAGTTTGGTGAGAAATGATTCATTTCATCAAATTGAGTCTTGAAGACCTCGATGAGTCTATTGTGACGCTCCTCTTTGCGTTGGGCAATGGCTACATAGAGAGGCTTATTACCAACAAGACTATTCTTCATCTCGCTAACTGCCCTCGTGGCAGAATCCGCCTCCTTGAAGCAGACAAAGCCAAAGCCTCTCGACTTTCCATTCTCATTCTTCATCACCTTTGCACTTGTTATTTCACCGAATTTGCTAAAGGTCTGATGGAGGTCCTCGTCAGTCAAGGTCAACTCAAGATTCTTCACGTAGAGATTAACAGAGCCGCTGTATTTGGATTTGCGCTCTTCACGAATCTTTTCCTGCTTCTTTCTCACCTCTTCCATTCTTTTCTCCCTGCGAATGGCTTTGCCAACATAGAGGGTGTTGCCATCAATTTCCGTGTTGTTGAGGGCATCACAAGATCTCATGGCGTCATCGCTGGACTCAAAGCAGACAAAGCCGAAGCCCTTCGACTTGCCAGTGTCGTCCTTCATCACAACGGCGCTAATGATGTTGCCAAACTTTTCGAAAAGCTTCCTCAACTTGTCGTCGTCAAGGCCATCTCCAAAGTTTTTAATGAAACAATTGTTGAACTTGCTCGGGTCAAAGAGCGACTTTCTCTCCGACTTTGGGATGAAGGGGCCAGCGTAAATGTTCTTGCTGGTTCCTTCAATCTTGTAGCCCCTGAGGAACTCCATGGCGTTGATGTATGCGTCTTCCGTGGCAAAGTGAACGAAGCCGTATCCCTTCGAGTTGCTATTTTCATCAGTGGCAATCTATAAAAGGTAAGTTATTAGTTTTGGAGACAAGATTCGAGGCGTTAAGGCAAACCTTTGCAGAGAGGATTGTTCCAAAGAGTTCGCAAGAGTCATAGAGTTGCCTTTGAGTGACGTTCTTGCCGAGATTCTTGACAAAGAGGTTGAATTTGCCAGATATTCTAATATTTGGATCACGTTGAGCCCACATAATCCTACAGGGGCGATTGATGATGGGTTCATAGTTGAGATTTTCAAAAGCAAATACGGCTATATTGAAGATTAGTAGGAAATGAATTACCTTGTTCGTGTGTTTTAAAGTTTACATAACCATAGCCGAGACTTTGTTGAGAGGTACTGTCACGGCAAATTCTCACGTATTTGACTTGACCAGCTTGAGAGAAGAATTCCTTGAGAACCATCTCATTCACCATTGGATGAAGATCACCAACGTAGAGAGATACATTAAGTCTGTTAAGATCAGATTCGGCAGCCATGTTACAGGTATTTTTTGTTTTTTTTTGTTCAGAAATTACAGAGAGTGGTAGTCAATAAAACGGACCACACAGTTTTAAATAGTGTACAGCTCTTAAGGAAATGACACTAGTATAACAAAAATTAAATAGATGAGAGTACTTTTGTTTTTAATGATCAAAAATATGAATTTATTTCATCATTTTATAAATCAGAATGTTGCTAAATGAGATTTTCACCTATTTGGTTTGTAATAGTTAATGCATTATCACAGTTCTCATTTAGACAAGTATTGATTGGTTAATATTGATATGTCGGGGTCAAAGTTCTTCTTTAGTCCAATGAATATCTTAAGTTGTTGTTTGAACTTCAAACTTTGAAGGTATTTTATTTCAGGAAAGTGATTATAGATACGGGTAAATATGTTTTGATCTAGTTTGAAGGTTTCTAGGCAATTTTTTTGATGTCTTCTTCAATAATTTGTGAAATCCTCTTGGACCTTGAAAACGTCAACTTTTCAGTACATGCTCAATCTGAGTGTTCTTTGTCAAAAGGCTTTGCCATATTCAAGAATATGAAGAATTAGTTGTTTGAACACTAAAATGTTGTGTTAGGCTGAGAGGACTCCTCTCAGAGGAGAGCTTTGGTGGTGAGAAAGCATGACTTCCGAGCTTTGGATATTTCTCGTCAATGGACAATTGTCATCTAGAGTTATTGATTTGTTAAAATTGATTATCAATTATTGATATGTCAGGGTCAAAGTCTTTCTTTAGTGCAATGATTATCTCTTTTAGATTGGTTACCAATCATTGGTATCAAATAAGATCGTTTCTCGCTTTTAGTAGGATTCTCATGAGCCAGAATATTGACTTCATTATCGCAGCCTACGATTCGTAGGTGCTCTTAGGTTTTATGATTCAACATGTATCTACTTTCGGCATTGTTCATCACTGAACATGAATTGAAAATATCTTAAATAGCGAGCAATCTCAGTATAAATAATATTTATTAAATATGCACTGACCTAAGTAGCAATTTCATTTAGATTTCATTTCTTCTACTTTTGAAAAGAAGTGCTTATTAATCACCTTTTTTCTAATTTTTACCTATTTAGATTAAGAATCTAATCACGGGATTGAATTCAGAGGATTCTATTAAGCACTTGCTTTTTTTAATTTAAAATGCTTTACAGTTATGCTAATTAATAATTATTATCTAAAATCAATATCGTATCACATTGTGATAATCAGTGATTATTAATCACACGATCCGTATGACATTTGTCGAAATCAAAATCAGTGATTATTTAAAAAAATATTCTGATGAAAATTTGTTTTACTATTCATAGTGTAAACCGTAATGTTTTGAATAATTTCACAGATATTTCCTGATATATTTTTGCTCTTAAGATGGTTAGTGCAAGTTACTCGAGATTATTAAGTTTATTAAAGGTATATTTTATTAGTCCCACATAGACAATGATAAGATATTCGATAAATTAGTCAGCTATGTCGATAACCTGGCGTCGGATCCATCAATTACTCCATACACAGCAAATACTGATACTAAAATGTTCGATTTCGATGGTGATTTTGAAGTGAATGAAAACTCCATTTATGAAGCTTGTCTATCGGAAAATAAACTCGGCATTCTAGAGCAGTATCTCGGTGAGTAATTTTTATTAATGCTCGAGGGATTCCATTGGAATCATTCCAACTGTAGTAAATTTTGCTAATTAAATTGCAAAATTGCATTAGTTTCAACTATTACAAAATGCATCTATTCATTATCCTGATAGGACAGAATATAATATTAATAGGCTGCTCACTTAGCCATTCAGAAAAGAACAAGGATTTAAAATCAAAACGATGAAGAAAAATAAATTCTTCCAAGTATCCATCAACGAAAGATAGCCAAAATCATTCAAATATTGATATTTTTGACAAGTATAATGTTTTTTTTTGAATAGAAGTGTTGTATTTAATAAAAATACTGTATAAAATGAGGCATAAAAATAACTTCTTGCGTGTAAAATGAAGAATTTACGAATAGGACCATTTCAGTCATAAAAAATGAGAAAAAAATGATACATTATATGTCCTCTCCTGTATGACGAGAGTCAACCCTGTGTTTGACACATCATCAGAATTACTAATAGTACTCATAAATATAGTACTCAGTATATTTAAAATGTAACATGAAATTTCAAAATGTATTTTTCATGTAATACTTCAACCTGATTGGTCGAAAATACAATTTTTAAAAACGTCCTAGAATTTAACCAATAGAAAGAATTTATGAAGATGCACACTGTACGTATTTTTCTTAGGATAGTTTTGGAAACTGAAATACTTCTCGACCCTCCTAAAGCAGGTCCCCAAACTACCTACTTGAAAGTAGTTTTACATTATATATTGTTTAAACTTGAAATTTGATATTCGCTGATCTAAATTCGTTGAAATTCTAGCAGTTTAAAACAAAAATTCTCTCTATATGCTTTTGTTGAAATTTATACTTATAAGTAGAACAATGTTGGGACCTGCTCAAAATAATTTTGAAAATATTTCATTCCACTCTCAATGGTTAGAATATCAGAAAAGATCTTAAAAATAATTTCTATTCTCTCACCCCAATGCAAAGCAATAATATTTTTTAGATATCAACGGTTTCCTTAAATTTAAGCCGAATGTTTTATATTTATTTTAATTTCTTAAAAATATCTTTCTACTTGTTCGAATATATTTCATCTTTTCTTGTTCAATAGAAATTTTAAGACTCTTAAATTTCAATGCCGAATAACAAAAACATACATCTGACCGCTCTCTTGAGATGTTTCAAGCCTTTTCTAATAAAAATTGATAATTTTTAGAGTCATTTCTTTAAAAGATTCTCTCACCATTCTAGGCCTTGGAAATGGAGGCTGGTGGTTTCATCCGCAAAAGTTTGGACAACCCTACAAGCTGGATCATTCAGATGATTTGGTACCGTCTGTTGAGCAGAGAAACGAGCTGGGAAAGTGGCTCCGAGAGCCCTTCAACACTGAACCGATTCTCACCAATAAGAGGTCTCTACTCGAGTCTATTAACATATTAGCCGGTAACGAAGAAATCGAACTGAGGACTCCATTCACTCCAAGGTCCCCGAAATCAGCTGGGCCGATCCCCTACGAGCTCTTACCCAAGAAGATAATGACCCATATGACTCCTACGAAGAGCAACGTGCCACGTCGCGGCTTTGGCACCTACGACGTCTCCAACGACGCCCACAGTAATGCTACGTTCACGCGAACTCTGAACCTAAGTTCATCTCTGGAAGCCTCGCAAAACGAAAAGCCGTGGAACCTCACGCGCAGAGAAACGTTCCAAGGGTCGGGCAACTTCCTAAGAAAGAATTATGATAACCTAGAACAGAAAATCTCAGCCTCCTACATTAGAGACCAAATCGATGAAGAAGAAGAGAACTCCAATCCACTCTTCACTCCGAAACCTTCACAGAATCCTCAGATGACTCGAAATAATCTAAACGTTCCAGCTATGGCGAGGACCTTTTCCAACGGCGAGCTGAACAAGATGAAGAATACAATGGATTTGAAGAACTCGGGTGAGATAAATGTACGTAGTTCCAATGAATCCCTTCGTGAAAGGGCTAGAAGGGAGGAGGCCCATCTGAAGTCTTCAGTCGGGTCCAAGTATCGAAGCCCCTCAGAGTCGAAGAACAATAGTCGAGAGAACTTGACCTCTTCTAATCCGGACTTTTCCAGAATCCCTCCCAATGTCAGTTATGATAAACTGCCCAGCTTTAATGACTCAGCAAAGTCAACCATTCACAAGGCTATGGAGCAAGAGCAATATTTGAAATCGCAAATTCTAAGCTCCAGACGCAAGGTTAACTCAAAGTCGAATGACCTTCTTGATCCAAGCTTTGATGGGAGCTCATTAGGTGGTAGCTATCTATCTGAATATCGTAATATACGCTCTGAGAGCGAAACCCGCGGGCAACCCGACAACAACAGTACCTTCTTTGGCTCAACTTATATCGACAACGAGGTTTCGATCAAGAAGTCTTTCAAAGTATCACCCCACTCTAGCCTAGAGATGGCCAAGCGCCAAGAGGAAGAACTCAGAGAGCAGATGAGAAACTTTAGAAACTCGAAGATCTCTATGAGCGGGAATCGACCGGGAAATAGCTACGAGAATCTAAAAGATTCAAGGGACTCTTCAATTGACAAGAACCCCAATCGCAGCTACGACCTGATACCAGCGCAGAACCTTACTCACAACAACTCGCTGAATAGTTCTATTAATGACATGAATCTTTTCCAGGCTGTCAGAAGTGAGACCGATGGAAATATCGTCCTCCGGAATGATAGGGGACTGGACTACTCGACAGAGACGATTGACTTGCATCTTTCTTACGGGAAATTGGCGGGAGACATGTTGTCGAGTGGAGTTCTCTCGAAGCCGCCCCTGCCAAAGGGCAATGTTCCCAGTAGCGGCGTTGTTACTGGTTATCGTGAACCGATTAGTAAATCGAAAATACCCGCTCCCACCAAGATTAAAACATTCAATCGATACGCTAGAAGTGAAAAGTAGCCATTGTTTCAAACTCTGAGAAATGTACCGTTTATCGATCGGTGAACATATTTCGTCCTCTTTGGACTAATCTTTCATTTTTATTGCTATGTATTTTTATATTTTTCATCTTTAATTGTGTGTGCCAAGAAAAGAGAGAGAGAGTAATAAAAAGCGAATTTTTGTCTCTATCGTGGTCTCAACTTGATTTTGTAAGAGTTGCAAGATGAAATCGATTTTACTGTATGAGTTAATCAATATTCATTATAATTTGGGTGTGTCTCTCTATCTACTTAAACTCTCTAAAGTAGAGTGTGAATGTTCGTATAAAAGTGACATTTAATGAGAATACCCTTTACAAATTTCATTCAATGAATGAAAATAAAATTTTAATCAGATTGAGTATGAAATGGACACTGAATTAGATGAAATTTGTAGAGAAATCAGTAATCTTTATGATAACTTGAGCAAAGTTCGTCGAAAGAACTGTGACCAACAAATGGTACAGACAGATGGTCAGAAGAAATTCGATTATATGCCCGAGTGGAATAAGATCAACTCGTTGAAGGGCCATAAGAGTAAAATCATTGATCTCAGATGGACCTTTGAGTCAAAGTATATCACGACAACAGATTCCTCAAGTCTCATTGTATTGTGGAAATCGAATTCAGGACTAATCCACAATGTTATTAGGACCAATAGCGACCAGATTGTGGTAGCAACAACGACAGATGATGCCTCAGTCGTCTTCGCCGGAGGTACAGCTGCCAAGTTCATCATCTACACCTGCAATCATAGGCCGGAGAGTGAGGGTTATTCGACTTATGTCGAAGAGACTACTTATGAGTTACCTGGCGGTGTGACAGACATCGATTATTATCATCTATCCGATGAAGTCGCCGTTAGCGATGATATAATGGGCGTGACTATTTATAAAGTCAATCAATCCACGCAGACTGCCGTTTGCAAATGCCCATCTAGCCTAGTGAGTGGTCAATCTTAAAGTTATCGATTTAAAGTACACTAAATTATAATGATTTAAAAAAAATGACTAATTCAGGTTAGAAAGCAAAAATAGTGTATTGATTTTCTTTTGACTTGAATAATGGAAACAGGTTCGAGGAGGGTAAACAGACAAGACTTATCCATTAAAAATTATAGGTACGAACTCTTAGAATATTAAAGAACAAACTGGTTCTTTGTGGATGCTCCGACGGCTTGTGTCGGTTATATGACCCTAGAGTGGGTGAAAATAACCTAGTCAGCAGCTTCATGGGGCATTCATCAGAAGTGACGTGTCTAGATATTTCCCCTGCTCAGAATGGCTTCATTAGCGGCTCCGATGATCGATTTGTCAACATGTACGACTTTCGGGCCAATTTCCCCATCAATCAGTTCCCAGTGAATAGGGAGGAAAAGGCGTTGATTAATCGCAATTTGAGTGAACATCGAAAGTCATCAAATAAAGCACAAGAGAATATATTTGAAGTGACCGACTGCTGCTTCACTCCATCTGGGAGAATGTTCATGTCTAGTCTGAGGAAGGGCTGTATTTTGACGTGGGACATTTTAAATAATTCTACGCCCGCTTTGAATGTAAACTTTTTCAGTACCATTAAAAAGATGAAGGTGAGTCAATGAATCTTGGGTACTTTTCTATAACCATGTTACTTCTGAGTAGTAATTATTATTGTTTTATTTATTAAATTAATGAGTGTAGTATTTTAATTCACTTGATTTGGTGATCATGACTTCTCAGAACGCTGTTAAAAATAGATTAGAATTAAATTTTACAGAGTCAATCAGCAACTTCAAATGCAGGAAATTTCTACTTTACACAAATTTTTATCAGATGACGATATCTCGTCTAATTGACTTATTTCTTGGAATTATTGACCATTTTTTAGGAACCAAGTACTTCAAAGATTTTTCAATATTAATTATCCAATCTTTAGATGAATGGACAAGGTGGACGACTGGCTGTTGTGGCATGGAATGAAGATAACGCAGTGGACATATTCGAACCGATAGAGGAGAGGAATAGGGTGGAAGAGATTAGGAGTGAAAATTAAATGAATAGATTTTATTCAAGGGTAGAATGTATTTAAATAAATTTTTATATCGTTCACAAGAGACTCAATCAAACCGGCTTATAGTCTAGCTTGGTCTCCAACTTTTTCACATCAGCAATCTTCCTAACAGCCTTCATAAAGTCCTCTTCAATGATGTAATCTCTCTCAGATCGGATAGCAAACATTCCAGCCTCTGTGCAAATATTCCTAATATCAGCTCCGTTGAAGCCATCGGCCAACTTGACAACCACCTCCCAGTCGATTTCTCCGTGCTTTGCCAGCTTCTCCGAGTGTATCTTCAGCATCTCCAGACGGGACACTTCATTGGGCAGTGGGATTTCAATCTTCCTATCAAGACGACCAGGCCTGAGCAGTGCAGGGTCCAAGGTATCGGGCCTATTTGTGGCCATGATTATCTTAACTTTCCCTAGCGCCTCAAAGCCATCCATTTGATTGAGAAGTTCCATTAGGGTCCTTTGGATCTCGCGATCTGCAGAGGTTCCCTCAGTGAACCTCCTACCCCCAATCGCATCTATTTCATCCATAAAGATGACGCAAGGTTGGTGTTCTCTAGCGTAGCTAAACATTTCTCTAATTAAACGCGCAGACTCTCCAATGTACTTGTCAACAATGCCGCTAGAGACCACTTTCAAGAAGTTGGCATCTAGCTGTGAAGCGACAGCCCTGGCCAGTAGGGTCTTACCAGTACCAGGAGGTCCGTAGAGAAGACAACCTTTAGGAGGGTTTATACCAACCCGTTTAAACAGCTCTGGGTTCAACAGGGGCAATTCAATGACTTCGCGGAGTTCACGAATCTGCTCACTCAAACCACCCACGGAACTATAGGAAACGTCGCCAGGATCCTCAGACTGCATGTTATAGACCAGAGGGTCCACTTCTCTCGGCAGGTAGCGCATAATAGTCAGAGTTGTCATGTCGAGAGCGACGCGAGTGCCGGCCTTCAGCTTCTCCTTAGAAATGTTCTTCCTACACCCGACGACGTATCTAGGACCGTTGCTGGCTTTGACGATAAAGTGTTCATCGTTGAGTTGCTTGAGGACATCGCCAACTACTTGACCAACACTTTGTAGGGCCTTTAAGTGGTTCTCTGATATATCATGGTCTTTGATGACTTGTCTGTACTTTTCACGAGCCTCCTTGAGACGGGCGTCAATATCGCGGTGCTCTTGGAGTTTTTTCTTGTGATCAGCAAGAGCCTTGTCACGTACAGTATCTTGAACAGTTACCGTCATTTATGATTAATAATCAAAATATTTGAATTTGACTCCTGTTGAAAGAAATTTTCTAGTTAAATTCTTACTTTGTTTATATGATATAAACATATTCATTTTTTAAATTAAAATTAATTAATTTAATAGCTACTCTGAATATACAATTTTATGTAATCAAGCTATTCATTTTTATTCAATGAAGTCTATATGAAATCTCATATATTCATTCTTGGTTTTGGTGTCTTCATAATCTCCATCGGCAATGCGATTGGTGAATTCTGTTCAGCTGCAATAGTATCTACATGTATCTCAAATGAATAACAGAAGACTGCTTTCCCAATTTACCAGCAGCAGCAGCACTGAATATCTCAGAAGCATTTAACCACACGCCTCAATAACCTTTGCTCGCGCAGTCCTTGTGACTCACAAGTTGGGGCTCCCGCTTCAACGGCTATAGCTACGCGTATATCAACCGACAATATGACATCATTAATCCCCACTCTCTCGAAAGTTATTCTCCAAGGTTCCGTAATCAGATCGAGTGCACTTTCAATTTCCCTATCAATCTTATCTCTTACTTTTTTTTTATAATAGAACTTTATTTTAATGATATTCAGACAATAATTAAATAGAAACATTCTGTTCCTTAAACAGGAGGTTCTTATTAACAGAAGGCCATAATTTCTGGCGTATACTTTTGATATTTGATCTTCCCAGAGCATTAATTTTCACTGTAGGTCATTTGATACTCTTCACCTGTCGTCGAAGAAAGCTGTACTTAAACTTCTGTCTTGTAGCCTGATCAGGAGTTGCTTCTGATTTGATTTTATTCGATAAGGAGAGTGATGAAGCCAGTCTTCTCATCCAAATGGGAAATAGTTTGTACTTGGTCAAAAGTTTATAACTGATGAACCCTCCACAGGATGTTAGAAATTTATACTGGAGTCTTTCTAAAGAGTCACTTTTCTTCACACCGATGTCCTTGATGAGGTTTGAACCATAATCGAGATGAGTTAGTATGAGAGCTTTAGACAATTTTACACGTAACCTTTTATTAAAAGTCAATTTTCTTAAGAAAAATGCTTTTGTTCTGACTCTTTTAATGAGTACTTTGACATGAGGATCAGTTGAAAGGGAATTCGTGTAGCTGATCCCTAGATCTTTTACTTCTGATTTGCAAATCATTTGTAAATCGGGGCATAAAATCTTCATCTTTCTAGATAGCAACATGATCATAGTCTTACTGTTGTTCAACTGGAGACCAATTTCATTTAGTGATAGTCCAATGTTTTTAAGTTGGTGCTTGATCTGGTCGTCGACTGTTTTAACGTCCGAGATAATGAGTACCTTCAAGTCATCCGCAAATTTGATGTAGTGGATTTCTGGGTTCAAACATTTGACAAGGGAAAAGACCAGTAGAAATAATAAGGGACCAATACATGACCCTTGAGGAACTCCAGATGTTATGATTGAATCACGAGAGTGGACGGTCCACTGTGGACCCCATCAATATTGATTACGACCTTTTAGTAGAAGGAGTATCATGTTGATTGAGGCCTTTGGGAGTTTCGTTTTAATGAGTTCTGATTTCATGACATCAAATGGAAGCCTATCGAATGCTTTTGAAATGTCACAATATACCACAGCAGGTTACTTATTGTTGTACAGGGCATCATGAACAAGTTCCATGAAAGAACCTATATTTGTTGAGATATTTCTCCCTGAGAGAAAGCCATGCTGTGTGGGATCAAGATCATGTAGATTTAAATATTTTGTTATATGAATTTTAAGAATAGAATCAATAATAGAAAGAAATATTGGTAAATTTGAAATAGGTCTAAAATCTGACACCAGTTTTGGTGACATAACCTTAGGAATGGGCGTGATTTTAGTCCTTAACCATTCTGATGGTATAACTGAATTAACAAATATAAAGTTAAAATAATCAACCAATGATCTAAGGAAATCTTCAGAGAGAGACGATACTAGTTCCATAGACATAAACCTATCATCCTTTCTCCTCTTGGATTTATTTGATTTCAAGATTTCAATAAGGACATCGTAGGTTATAACTTCATGATCAGAAGCTACAATCTTAAGAAGAGAGCACTCTGTTTGGGGGCCATATACTGAAGAAAAATAGTCATTTAAGTCGTTTGGACTAAAATTCGGGGATTTGTTTTTTTATCATTATTTAGCAAAAATCAAATTTTCTTCCAAGCCGTCTTTGGGTTTGAATTCAAACCATTTACAACATTATTCTCGAAAATCTTTTGATCTGAGAAGTCATTCCAGTTTAAGCAGTTTACATGTAACATGTTGATCGAGAAACAGCTATTTAAAACATAAAACGTGTCTACTTACTAGTAGTGAGATGAAAATGTATTATTGTGAACTAAGAAACTTTCTACTAGAAAGTTTGAATGAAATATTATCAATTCTTTATTCAAAAAAAAACAAATATTGTAAAATGCTCTAACGATTAGAAGGCTCAGTTATGTCTCTGCCAGTAAAGGTTTTCTTAGTAATTTTGCTATAATTAGGTATGGGATTGTGAAGGGAAAATATCATTGGGGCTTGATGAAGAGGATGCTTTGAGTTTCTCCACGGCTTTTGTTCCTAGAAAAGAAAAAAAAACAGCTATAAGATGTCTCTCTCTTTGTCAAAACTATTCAGTTTCTCACACTTTACTAAGGACCTAATCGTTGTAGATTTTGGAATCAATAAAATAACTATAGGTCGCACTCCTGACTATTGCTTTTGACCAATGAATACATTTTATTGTATCAGACGAGAGAAATGATGTGCATCTGAAACCTTTACAAGTTTCACTATTTACTTCAAATCCTGGACCCAATTTCATTATTTTATAATACACTTTGAATGTAAAAATATTGCAGAATTAATTTAAAAGTAAAAAAGGGGGTGGAAGATTACTTTTGTCGCTTTGTAAACTTTATCATTCGGCGTGGCCTTCTTGTCTATCACATCATCAGATTGACTAACACTCCGATTGAAGACCTTATTCGGAGTGGTTTCATTTCTGCTATTACTGCCGTTAGATCGGACACGATCTCTCCTTATGACGCTGCAATCTTCAAAGTATCCCTTCGTCAGCAGTCTCTGGCAGCTAGTTCGTTCTGTCGGCTCTAGCTTTATTGTCGACTTTGAAAAGAGAAAAATTGTTACTCAAATCTATTTGAAGCAGATCTGATTTATTCAACCTTTTAACATCGATCAACCAGGTTTAACGCCAAACGGAGATGGACTGTTTTTTTTTTCAAAAATTAACTTTTCAGAATAAGTTGCGCAAAACTTGTGTAATAGATTATCGTCTCTAGAATCATATTCTATTCATAAGAGCCACTAGTTATGACTTCTCACTGATATTGGCTGTAAACATGATCAAACTAAGAATAATTGAAAATTTGAATTGTTTGGTTTCACCTTGGATTCTATCTGAAGGGAATAAACACTATATTTTGGTTCAATGATGATAACTGAGGTTAAAATAAAGGGCTTCGTGAGCCAATCAGGTTCAAGAACGACTCCTTGGAAATCGATAGAGGCTTAAAGAATGTGTATATGTTATCACGGGATAGGAAGCCTACCGGATGCTAAGAAGAAAATAAATCAGTTATTATATAACGTTAATCTGAGTAAATTATTTTTAGTAGCCAAAAAATTTTAGAAAAAATTATAAAAATGCATTTCAGACTCTCAGACACTTTGATCTGCATAGATTTGAATATGGAAACAATCAAGGTGATATATCACTGTATATTAGTACAGTTCTTTTTGAAAGTTTTTTTTATCTAGATCTTACCGTTTCAAAAATATTGAGGAAATACGAAAAATTGACTTCAAATAATCTTTTGGATAATTACTACTTATAAGTAAAAACGGCTGAAAAATGAGATTTTATCAACTGTTAGATAGCCAAATTAACAAAAGCTTTTCGTTATACATTTGGAAACTATTTCAAATTGGTTCCTCTATTAACTTCATCAAATATACTCACATGTAATATTTCGAGTTCTTCACTACTCAGCGGGGGATCAAGTTGATCGAATCTGCTCTCAAAGGTTTTCTAGAAAGATATGGACTGCTTATCATATTATTTTTCCAATCAAATCTAAGAAATCTTAGAGAACCTCATCCAACCTCAATGCGTTCGCATTGTGGAGTCTAGACTATCAACTATCCTAACCGGAATGTAACCAGACTTTTATAAGTTATTTTTGTGTTTAAAATATTTTTTAATTAATCAACTTTTGAGTTTAAAGCTTGAAAGTTTTACTAAAAGTGGTTAAAACCAAAAGTATAGATCCGGTTATGTTTCCGGTTTGGGAGATGGACTACACATAGAAATCTTATGAACACCTCACTTCAAGAAGACTGGATAACTCATTGAAAGAGACCGCGATAAAATCCTCATTTATCACAGAATATTTAGATTAGGAAATGACATTCCCCCAATCTTTGGACTACTTTTATGATTTCATCTTTGCATCATTTTGAAAATTATATTTCATTCACAGTGAAGTAGAGTGAAAATAAATATTTCATGTTTTTCTTTGTCTTGTACTCACTGAAGCAGAAATATTTAGCCTTAAATCCTTCAATTTCTGTTCGAAATTTGGGCATTTTTATCGTGAACGTACCATTTCTAGAGGCTTGGGCATATCGAAGCCAGAGAAGAAGACGTTATTCTCAAAGCACTTTTGTTGACTCGGCGAGAGAGTTCCCAAGTTCTTCGTAATAAGGTACAACTGGTCCAGGTCTGACCTTCCCGGCCAAAGCGGCACATAAATGAGCATCTCAGCGAAGACACATCCAATCGCCCAGACGTCCACAGCGGGTCCGTAATGGGTGTCGCCAACCAAAAGCTCCGGGGCCCTATACCAACGCGTGGCCACGTAGTCTGTATATTCAACACCGGTTGCTAGAATTAACAATTATATACTTCTCCAAGATACATCTTCTGGACTTTTGATTAGGCCAAAAGAAAGCGATTCCATCCATACTAATGGGATCTACGATTCAAAATACATCTAGAAGTCCTTTCAAAATATGAATTGAGTTTCTGTGCCTCAATATTCGAAGATTTAAATTTGTAAATACACGAAATTTTAGTTTTAAAAATATTTACGTGGACTGCTTCTAGACTCAGAAATGATACTAAAAATAAATCTATATACATGTAGAATCTACATTGTAGATTGCTTTCAATTGTAATATTATTACCTGGTTTTTACAGCTTTAAAGACAGTCGTTGACATCATGGTAAACATGAATTTTGAAAAAAATTCCATTATTTTCGAGTTTTTTATAATCCATGTGAAAATACTTGTTATTCAGCCTGAACCAGAAAACTTTAATAATCCATTTGGTCACAAGCTGAGAAATGGGACAAAGGCTTCTTTTAGAACAGAAATTTGTCTGTTCTAGATCTCTATTTCTTATCTAAAACTAGAAAGATTTTTCCGGAAGGGGCAGAAATAATTCTGCTTACCGGATGCATAGATATTTCAGTCAAAGCTATTAATGCACAAGAATTGATAGGGCACAATAGTCATTCTGGAACAGGGATTGTCAATTATCAAAAAGAAAAAAGGGAAAATGCAAAAATTGACAACAGAATAAAGGCTGATCCGACAATTGCTAGAAATGTAATTTTTAAATTTATCTCCTCTATACTCAGTCTAGGAAAACAAAAACATAAAATATTTGCAACTTCCTAATTCAATCAACTCAAGTTGCAAAATATCAAAATTAAAAATAGAGTTACTTTTTCTCTTTGAGATGAACACTTCTCAGCCGATTTGTCGGTTAGCTGATCCCAGAGTAGTAAGAGTGACTTTTTATTTCTTCAGTAGAGTACCTTTTGAGAAAGCTGCTTCTAGATCGTCCATTTCTTATACTCATCAATTATGGTTTAATTTGATAATAAAAAGGTATACTCATGAGTAGTACTGATTGATTTTGCATTTTCTTTCTTTTTTTTCGTTATGTAAGAATTTTTACAATTTTCTTACAAAATAAGGGTTAATGGAAGGTTTTGATCTCCCCCGCTAAAAATATTTAAACACATTTTTTTCTCAAATGTATTATTCAAAAATTAGTCAATATTTTTCATGTCACTAGAAATTAGAAAAAAAGCAATTGAAAAATAATGCACAGACATGTTAGAGGTGTTTCAATGTAGTGTAAAAAATTTGGTTACCAATGGATTTCACTCAATTTATTCCGTGATAAACAGGTCGATAATCTTGAATAAAATCCTACTCAAATAATGGTCTCTAGAGCAATGTATGGATGTGGAGAGAAATAAGAGAGGAAGTTGAACCTTATATCAAGACAGAGGATTATGTAATCCCTAGAATAAACGCACACAGATTACCTTAAATCAATCAAAGGAGAGAAAAAGTTTTATTGAAACTTCCTATTATTTAATTGTTACATAATATGTAATGCCTGATTATCAACTTGAGAGAGGAAGAGTGGGGAAATTGGGCTATAACCTCCCAATTAACGAGCCTTTTGCTTTAAATAAACTTTTATGTGTGTGTTGGTCTCTCTCCCTCTATATACAATCTCAACCCCCATAGAGTCCTCTTGTGACACAAGCTTGGCAGTTGAGTTTCAGAGCCGAGTCTAACTCAGATTCGGGTTTTTATGAGAGGTTGGGTAACAAACTGTTAGAAAGCCTTTTGCTGATAAAAATATTCTCATCATGTAAAATGACTACAATGGTGTTGTTTGAAATTTGATTAAAAATGTGATAATTCATCAAAATTAAAGCATTTATTCACATTTTTTTATATAAATGCCTTTTTTCCCACTTATTTTTATCTTGACTGCTTATTTTTGAATCAATCCGGGGCCTTATTTGGTCTTATGATCTGATAGATATAATAATGACTCACCCATGAACCTGGAGAAGCCGAAATCACACAACTTGACATGAAAGTCTTTACTAACGAGGACATTCTCTGGTTTTATATCACGGTGAATGACGCCAGCCTGATGGCAGAACTTGGTGCCGTTAATTATCTGGGCGAGGACGTCACGAATGAGGTGACGATTCAGCCGCTTTGGAGTGGCCTCCATCTCGTGGAGCAAGGTGTTGTCAATGAACTGGAAAACAAGGTTGTAGCGGTGATGCTTCTTGAAGATCTCCAGCAGATTTATCAAATTCGGATGCTTTAAGCGCTAGAAAGAAAAATGGATTTTATCGTTATTAAATCGTCATGAAAATATAGAGAAAATCTTGAAAATAAACTCACTCTCAGAGTCTTGATCTCGCGAATTGCAATCTTCCGGATGATTGGGTCGTTATCCGATCCGGTGAACCGTTTAATCGCCACAATCTGGTCATTCTCAACATTCCGGCACTTGATGACTATGCCGTAGGCCCCTTCGCCAATCTTGCAAATCTTCCGGTACTTGTTGAAGAGGAGATTTTGATTGTCTGACTTTAGAGACTGGGTTCTAGTCAAAATAAATATACAGATGAGATCGATATTCTTATACGAGGACAAAGATCAAAGATAATCGCAAGAGATTTTATTCTAAATAAAAAGCCAGTCATTTTCAAACTATTGTTTAGATTTGGAAAAACTAAAAACCATGTTAAAGCTAGTCCTCAGTATCATCTTTACGACATTCTTCGCTATGGCGTTTGGCCTAAAATGCAAAGAGTTGTCTCACAACGGTTGCGTCTGTAAGGACGCCCAAGGGAAGCAGGTCTTCAATTTGCTGTCCATAGTGAACGACTATTATGACTCTCCCTTGGTGAAGTATCAACTCTTTGATTTCGACAATGGCAGCTATGAGATGAATATAAAACCCTGCAGAGAGTTCATGTGCGGTCTATCGAGGGAGGATGATATAGCGGCGTGTAGGATCAACGACGATGGCAAGACGACAGTTATAGCAGAGCACACTGATCTCGAGGTCTCCTATGATCAGAGTAAGATTGTCTTTGACTATGGAAGGAGACTGACTCTGAACTTTTACTGCTCACAGAAATACATCAAATATCCCCTGTTCAAATATCACTTTGCGAATCGACTTACCCCGACCACGGGACACTTCATCTTTGATGTCTACACAAGCTCGGCGTGCATGTAAAGAGGTTTTGTGATTTTTTGATGGAGAATATGCAAAATTTATTTGCTTACTCAACTCTTGGTACATTTTCATAGAATTAGCCTAGTTTCTAGACACTTGACCAGAAATTCCATGAAAAAAAACTGATTTTGTAAACATCAACTCACTCGTTTGTTTCAGGGGTCACTTTTAATTTGTGCTCTGCCATACCTTCTAGGCTGAGCTGGTCATCTTTCATTGAAGTGTGAGAAAAGGGAGGTTCTTCAGTTGACTGGCGTTTAACTAAACTGCGAGCTTTTGTAATTGTTCAATCCAAACGCATCAGATTACATCGAGTGATTGTGTTTTTACCTTCCTAACCTCTGGTTTTACTCTCATTTAATACGACATCAATTCCATAAAATAAGGCATCCTATTATTATACTCCCAAAAATCTTTCAAGAGTGAGGTGTAGCCAATTAAAATTGATTGGGGGCCTTTTTAGAATAGGGGAATATACGATAAAAATACTTCTCTCTTTCTCACATAACCATGGTTACCTCTTAATACATGAAATGTGAGTTTTTTGTGAAAAGTTATCATTTTTAATGAAGATCCATATCTAATATGTGTACTTTAAGATTGTATTCGTAGCCATGACGATTTCATGTAGTATCAAGTTACATTATAAAGCAATTTATTGTTAATAATAATTTTGCATAGAATTACTACTACAGATGAATAATTGATGATGTTGAACAAGTAGTTTAAAAATAGTTAAAACTTGGATAATTTATTCATCATATAGAGTAATAGAATCGTCGTGTACCTTGTTACATCTAGCGGCCTTAGGGGCCATGAAAAAAGAGGCAGGAGTTATATTCGTACTGGAGATGGATTTTCGAAGGTGAGCCTTGTTGAATAGCTCCTCCTTATAGGTATTTTCCTCCTCATCTTCGAGGTCGCTAAGGTCGAATAGCCGTGGTTCTGCTGAGAGGGACTTGACAGTCTCGATAGTATCATCCAAGTCCTTCGTTACATTTGATTCAGTCGTCTTTCCGTCCACAGATATAACCGATATTGATGAGTTTATATTGAAGGAGATAAATGAATCGGATAGACTAACTTCTCGTCGTTCATTCTCCACAGATTCATCGAAATCAAAAGATAGATCCGACACGTCGGTTAGGCTGCCCATATCAATTATAGGACTCCCCTTGACACATGTTGGGTTTATAAAACACACAAGTCTACTCTGATTGGCTGTGGTTATTTGGACGAATGAGAATCGAGTGGATGACTAAGTGTAATGTGTGGGTGTAATTACTGAGTAATTATTACTCCTCATTCATTCCTTCGCCCACAAAAGAAAGCAATTAACAAGGAGGCCAATTATTATAAAATGTATATATTTTTGGTATTGAACACTTTTTCTTCTTGTATAAAAAAATTTGAATTTAGACAATTTGTGTGTGTAAAAATTAATACAAAAAATTCCTGAGAAAAACTGTTTATAAAAAAGGGAAATTTTCAAAAAAAAACGATTAAAAAAGTAGATATTGCAGGGTCACGAGAATATAAAAGTGTATATAAAAATGGGCTTTTGGTGGACTCAATCCTTCACCGAGGTCTTTCATTAATTCGATGTGATGTATAATTACATAAACTGCTTTTTGTTTTTTTATCAAATAAGATTTAAATGCAAAAGGTACTCTTTGAATCAAGATTGAAATTCGATTGTGATATAGGAAAGTAAAATTTATACAAATGAAAAAAGCAAGGTTTGAAGAAGAAATGATCACAGAGTGAAAAATGGGGAGGAGTTGAATAATAAATATCACTAGCATGATTTATATTACTTGCCATCGTAAAAAGGTTGCCTGGCAAATTCATTGAAATCTTTTTACAAATCTATCTTCATTTTAATTTCTTATATTGGCTCCATTTTCATGGCATTCGACATGGAAGTGAATGGCTCAGAGTATTTACTCGGACTAGAGCAGATATTTGCCTGATGCGGGTAATGGGCCTTCATATGAGGCTTCTGAATTGCATTTAAATCTTTTGGTTTAATGTCATTCGGATAGATGACACTACCGATGCAATTCGAGTTGATGTCAACCATAGCCGAGGTCACCTTGACCTCTGAACCGCTATGATCGGAGCTGGATGAGGTTAAATGGATTTGTTTATTCGTATTAGAGTCACACTCCATGCCGGTCAAATTATCAGGCATCTATGTAGTAGAAAATAAAATTAATATAAAATGGTACTACTTAGAAGTAACACGACATACACTTGAAGAATGTTCAACACTTCCATTGCTATTAGGCGTGCAGCTGTTTATCGAATGCGTACTGGCACTTATGCCCTCTGAGGGGTTATAATCCAATTGAATCTGTTCGTCTAATATTCCAGAATTGGATGAAAATGTGCCATTACTCGGCATGGCCTCTGTCGTACGATCTGCACTCTCAGATTGCAAATGTTGGCTAATATTATTGTTGGTATTGCAGATAATTTGGGTCGCTCTGGATAAGCGTTCATCTTCCGCTAGGCAGGCAAAGTACATTGGCGGTATCGCGACATGTGGACAGTGTTGTCTGAGGAGTTGGACGCAGTGCTTGGCCTGCATCCGCCAAGAGTCCAATTCTCTGAGGAGATTGTTCGCTTCCATCTTTAAAGCTTCTACTTGAGCTTGGAGTTCTTGGGTGCGTTGGACCTTTCTCTCGCGGCACTTTTGGGCACTACGTCTGTTCCTCTCGCGTCGCTTCATCCGACGTTCGGCCTCGTCTGGTTCAACCTGCCAACGAAATTCCAATAAAACTACTCTTCCCACAGAAGCAAAAAAAAAGGAGAAATCGATATTTGTCTAAAGATGTTTTCTAGAATCAAAAAGGGGGTGGGCTGGCACATAAGGTGGACTTGAAGAAATAGACAAAATTCCTAGTCTCCCCTCTCACGTACCTACTCCCTTGGTGAAGGGTACACATTTTTGTCTACCCCTCTTTCCACTTTGGACTTGAGCGATGAGTCATAAAGAAGTTATTCTACTACCCTCACAAAATAAATCTTTTCTGTGTACACTGTACAGATAATGGAACTTTTGCTAATAAAAACCCTCCACACCCCTTTTCCTTAAATTTCTCTCGGTTAAATGAAGAGAAAATTTTTCAAAGAGAAAAATAGTGATTCTAGACAATTGATCGATTTTCTCCATCAATCAAAATTCCCACTTACCGGTTCGCTTTTGAGATTTCTCCTCCCAGTCGCGATGGTCGGAGCTTGCTTTCTATCTATACTGGAGGTCTTTTTGCGGACCTTTGATCCTTGTGACGTTCGACTCATCATGTCATCATTATCGGAGGAGAGGACAGATCCGTTGGATAGGCCACTCGTGCTGTTATTCAATAAGAGGAAGCTGTTGTTATTCGGGCCAGTGTTATTCGATCTATTCAAATTTGGCGTCGCTGGGAAGAGCTGGTTATTTTCGAGGTTAAAAGGGTTCTCAAAAATGTTCTGATAACCATTTTGAAAGGGCGGCCCGCCACCATCGTTCGTCTGATGCTGGGATGGATTAGTGTAAATTTCATTGCTATTCTTCATAATCGGCCAAGGCTGTGAAGAATTCGCTGAACTATTGTTTAGATTTAAATAGTCTAGAAAAAAAAAGTTTTTTTAAATGAATATTTTACGCCCTATTTTCAATAAAACTCACTTGATATCGGAGAATTTGAGTAGTTGTTATTCGAAAAGTTGCTGTTAGCTCTCTGGTCGAAAAAGGGTCCAGAGTTGGAGTTGCTATTTCCACTGCTTTGATTCGAAGTGAAAGGGTTTGAAATGAAATCTTTTCTCAGAATGTCGTTATTGTTAAAGTCATTCATGGGGATGTTGCTGTTCTCTAGGAACCGAGATAATCCTGTTCCTGTTGTAGAGTTATTCTCAGCAGTGGCATTTGAAGAGTTGTTATTATTCGCGGTGAACGGAAATAAATGGTTCATTGGATTATAAACTCGATTGTTGTCCATGACGGTTGAAGGTCTACAAGTTGAGTAATTCCATTCGGAGTAATTGTCGACAAATACACTTTTTATCCTCTGAATAAATCCTCAACTGATGAAAGGATGTTTCCTCAACAACGAAAAAATGCTACAGTGCACTCTTCAAGAAATGATACATACAAGATGGAAGATTTATTTATTTTTTATTTCAAAAAAAAAAATATATAAAAAATGCTTACACTGCATGAAACAAGAGAAATTTTCTGAATATAATATTCTCGTCCAATAGAAATCCTTTTCATATCATTATACATAACAACTTATAGCACACACACCTACATACACACAATTTCCATATATGCACTCCTGCCCCTTGTTCAATGCAGAATGAGTCATGGTTTTTTAGAATTGAAAAATAATAAAATACACATTGTGTACACACGACGTATAGTGTAGTTTGTCTAGCCTATATACTCGTGTGGTACGTGTCTAGGATTATTTGCACTGTTCTCTCTCTCTCGAGATGGTCGGGGGGAGTGTGGTGGAAGTGTCTCACGAACACATTGAAGCAAGTCGGCCTACATTTCTTCAAGCAATCAACTTATGCCCACCCCACCCACTCTCCCTATGCCAGCTTTTATGTACTCTTCTTTTGCTACTAAGAGCCACGTAACGATTTTTTTTCTATCTCTCTTCTATAAGAAAATACTCTCTCTCACTATCAATTTAAGAATGACTCATCATAAATATGCTATCTATGAGATAGAGAGATTATTCTAATTCGGAATTTGAAGAACTACAGTACATAAAAATTCATAAAAAAAATTTTTAGCAAGTGTCTTTTTTTATGTTCAAAATACACATTGTAAACATTTGGTGAAGAATAGTTTTCAAGCGCCCCCAAGTTACTCGAAGTATGCTGACCTCTAGAGAGTAAAGAAATCTTTTATATTTTTATTCAAGTAATGTACACTTTATTTTGTCAATAGACCTTCGTTCTACTCAATGCTAGATAATACCATTGGTCTATTCGGCACACGGTCTTGGCGAGCACATGTGAATATCACACAGATCGTGATTACATACGTTGTCATATGCAGATTTTTTATTGCAAAGGTGTGTCTTTGTATGATTTTATGTCATTAAAAAACATATATTTTAAATTTCTGCTTGAAAGTGAAGAAGAATATGTAATTTAAGGGATAAATCGGCAGGGGTTTTCACAAAATGTTTTCAGACAAAAGTTCAAAATAGTTTATAAAAATAAAAACATTTATATAGTCTACTTGTAAGTAGATATATGAAACAGTATTAATTTTCTAATATCCAGATAAACTGAATTGATTAAATTCTGAAAAGGTAATTTTTCTGCAGGAATGCTTCTTAAAGTGGCACAAGTGGATGTTCATGACTAAACCCTCTCTGTGGTTTGGAATGATATCTTCTGAGTTTTATTAACGATTTTAATGAAATTTGCTCTACGCAATGTACACTCTAATGTTATATAGGATAATTATTAATTATATTATTCTTAATTCAATTATGAGAAATTCACGATGGGAAATATTAACACAAAAATACCTCTTCTAAACTGAGAATTTCCGTTTGGTTTCATGTCAGGACAACTATCAGAACCTATTGCTCAACAATTATTTCCTGTGTCTGAAATTTAGATTCAAAATGTCTCATTTTAAAACCTTTTAATTCAAAAATAACTCTGTCTACTGGTACAATGTACCAGTGGTACATGTATTGCCTTGTAAAAATAACGCACGTTAAATGTAGGACACCAAGTTTATGTACATTTGAAAAATGTTTTTTTTTTTGAAGAAAAATGTTCTAGCAGTCTCATGATCCATCCATCAGTTATGCTGAATATCACGAATTTGATTATATAGATTTCTAGAACCACTAATAAGTAGATTTAAGTTATTAAATGGTCTGATACTGAATGCTCACTATGGGTTTTGATATTCGAAATTAACTTTGACGCCATAGCAGACACAAGCGACAGTGATGATTGCGGATTCATTCAAAGTTGATTTCAAAACCCGAAGAAGGGCACAAATGAGGAGAGTTCAGGCGCATCTTCAGCTACAGAAGATACACTACATGCATGATGCATCTTTCTGCAGACAACAAGGTGAGAAGAATTAGATTATCCTCATACACAAGAGAGCTATCAATCGCAATCCTTTGACAAATCTCACCGGGGATATAAAAGATCAATCAGAAATTAACGAGTTAAATCAATTCTAGATCTCTATCAAATTAGTGGAGTGGGATAAAACACAAAAGTAATTAATTCATATCTCCCTGTTGAAATTATATCAATTTAAGCAATTAATTACAAACTACAGTTATTAATACAAATAATACTATCAGTGAATTATTTCATGGAATAAATACAGACAAGATACTACATATATTTTTCAATGAAATTATTACTACAAGTTGAGAATTACTATTCTAACCTGGTGGATTTTCATTGGCCACATTGGACATTCAATTCAACCCAAAATATGCCATGACAGCGGAGAGTGGTCCGTAGCATGAATTTCTAAGGGTGGAACATTATTTTTAAAAGTCCAATCTACTCATGAGTAGTGTCAATGTCTCCACCCTGGAGAGATCTTGACATTTTTTGAGTACTTTTCTAGAATACTTTTGTATGCAAGTGTGTTTCTTATGCTCAGAAGAGTAGCCTACTCTTGAATCAGTGCCACATCTGAAATCTGTTCCATTTGAATAAAAAAGGCTTGTTACTAAAGGATGGAATTTCAAGAAGTATTAATTATTAGCAATCGATATACATTTTCCAATAGAACCGGATGAGAAATCATTTCAAGAATCCCTCTTTCTCAGTTATATGCGTTAAAAATGATTATAGAAAATGAGCTTAAACTAAATAATCTTCATCTTTTCATTTAAAAGGAGTAATTCAATTAATCAATATTGTCATTTATTAATTACTCCCAGATATATATATATTTCAAAGCTTTGACCAAGCAATAACCAAGGAAACCGGATCATTAACATCTTATTATAATCCAATCATTCATTTCTGCACCGAGAAATTTTTCCACATTGAAAAGATTAAGAGAAAAAGTATACTCTCATTTCATTGGCTCTTGAATACTATTGGCCAACTTTTTTTTGTACAATGAAAACCTTTCAATGAAAATTTTCACACCCCACCGAAAAGTATTATCATATTTTTTCACACACTACTAGACACCCTGGGGAATTTTACGAGAGAAAACTAAAACCAAAAAAGCCCACGGTATACTATTTTTTCAAAATCCATTAGTAAATATTTTAATTAATATAAATGATCATGAACTTTTTCATAGAATTGCTAGGCTAGAGACATTTCATTTGCAAAATAATTGAGCATAGGGAAAATTTGGGGAGAATCTCAAGACGGAAGAAAACAAAGGAATAATAAAAGCCTCTGTAGACAATTGATATAATGCAAAAATTGAATTTCTTAATAAATTAAAAAAAACTGTTCTCTCCACAGTCTCTCAGTCATATACGGGGGAGAAAGGATTGAACGGGAGCAGAGGAAAAGTCTTGTGCAATTTAAAAGTTATAAAAATGATAATTCTTTACACAAGAAAATCAATTTTCCAGTTTCCGGTGGTATTCAAATTTCGCAAAGTAGATCACTAATGTTGATCTCCTACCGAGCTGAATGCACAGCTATACATTCTATAGGCCAACCCTCAAGTGCTAAAATGTAGTAAAAATTCTGTGCAATCCTAAGAAATAACACAAAAGTTAGCAGAGACAGATGGAAAATAAAAATGAATAACTTAAGTGGACAGAAGATGGATCAAGAGGCGTTGAGGCTACAAGGAAATTATATTATGCCTCAAATAAAAATGCATTTTTTTTTTCACTCTAGAGATACAAATAAGGACTTAATTTGATCTTTTTATACCAAGTTATAACTAGAGAAAATAAAACACATTTCTGTCAGAAATCATTGCAATTCAAAGGACATAAATCCATATCGGATCAATATTGGAAAATTCATCCGAACTACGTACAGAGTGAAAACCTCACACACAGACAACCAATTGCACTAAATTTGAATAGAATTATATTGAATGAGAGATGGATATTGATTTACAAGGGTTCCAAAGTTGAGAGGATATCTTCCTGGATGCATAAAATGTTCTTATTATTCTTCGACTCCATACGGGACTTTCTACGATTCAAACTAACCTCAATCACATTTTCATGAATTCCCCTTGAGAAGAGGTAGTTCTTCATTTTATGACGAGTATTCTTGCTGACGATAATATAAACTAGAGGATTTATTACATAATTGATGAGGTAGACATTTGTGAGTATGCTTTCATCAGAAATGATGTTATGATTACTTAAATAGAGATTTTGCAACCTCCCCACTATGTAAGGTATGAATGTCATCAGGAAGATGACTGAGCTTAGGAATAATACGAAAGCGGTCTTGATGTTCTTGACAATGTTGAGTTTCTGATCGAGCTTTGAGCGCCGTGTGGATGGTAAATTAGTAGGAATGTTCTTATTCCGCAATAGAAACACAACTAGCCATATTCGAGAATAAAAGACGACCACAAGTACGCACCCGAGGAAAATGAATAGAGATTGTGAAATGGTTATCGCATAATATCCCTGGAATCCGTTGAAGAGGTGACTACAACCCGTTGAGTCGCTTGAGTCCAAGCTCATCGCTATGAGGAAGGTGAGGCCAAAGGTCATTGAGACGACCACAGATAGGAAGGTAAGAATGTGTACTTTCCTCAAGTTCAACATCCTGTTCATTGGATGGCAAATGGCAAAGTAACGGTCCATGGCGATGAATAGTGTAAGGGAACTGCTAAATGATATTGTCGATTCTATGAGGGACTTTTGGAGGATACACAACAGGCGGAAATGACAGACGTAGTTTATTGTCTTCAGAGGGAGCAGTATGAGGGTGATGAAGAGATCCACAAAAGTTTGTAATAATATCAAGAATTTGGGAATAACATTGTCATTACGATATATGATAGAGTCACGGTGAATTGACTTGATCCGGAGGTTATTCTCCTTGATCGCCAAATGGCCCAAGAAGCCTTGGTTGATCTGCTTCGCGAGGGACTTGGTCACAAATCCATGAAGTTGCATGGTTCTTCGCTTTTGCAGAATCACCTTCACATACACAAAGATGATGAGGATATTTCCGATAGTACCGATTATTGATAGGAAGACGAGGAAGGACATGATTCCTATAATATTCTCATCCATAGTAATAAAATTATTATTTTTTATTTTTGTAATAAAATTTCCTTATTATTTTTTCCTCTTAATCATGATCACTATTCAATTCGTAGATTCTTGATGAAAATAATGATTATTACGTTATTCTTACTAGACAAACAGAGAGAGAGAGAGGGGAAAAATAAAAATAAATTCACAGATGGACCAATAGGAATTGAGTTGAGCAAGAAAAATGTTTCAACGTTTTTTATCTCGATAAACTCTTGCCTAGAAAATACATTACCAACTGAAGATTTGGAGAGAGGATAAGAGCCAAGAATATACTTTCTATTGATCGACTATTGAGATCTCAGTTGAAATATACAAGAATTTCAATATCTCTCTTGGTCCATATCGTAATTGGATCATGAATCAGCTGCATATTGAGTGTAAAACCAAAATTAAATAAATGAATTGACAAAAAGTTTATTCCAGGGTTGAAGTCGAAATGTACAGACGATAAGTAGGGATAGAGAATATAGAGCTTCAATGAACCAAGAGACATTAATCTCTCTAGAAATTCCATAAAAATCAAGTAGCTGAATATATATATTTTTTTCACAGCTTTCTTAGTGTACTAGACCCTATCAGTGATCATTAGCATATTAATTAATATATTCACCAAGAGACAGGTAGATTTATGTGCAATAATTGAATCTATAATTTAGCCCTACATCAAACGTGCCTACCCAAATTCTAAAGCTTCCCTTAAACTGACAGAATAATCTAGTGATTCCGATAATATTTAACAGAAGTAAATGAGATTAGATTGATAAATATTCATGATGAGGGGCGAATATTTTACCAAGGAGACGAAGCGAATTTCCAATTTGAAATTCTAGCTTATTGCGTACACTCTCTATGGGTCCACTGAAAAGCCTACATCATAATCCTGTCATCTCTCTCATTGTGAGAATTTTAAAAAATGTTCAAAGAAGACCTCAATGAAGTTTCTCCTTAATCAAATTCCCCGTTAAAGTATTGCATTTTATCTATGATAAACAAACATTTTTCGTAGAAATTTAATGATTGCCTCTTACACAACAACAGATGCAGTGAAGGGACTTATCTCTGGTGAGTGAAGATTTCAGAAGGAATCTCTATAAGAGGATTATCCGTCCATTTCATATGCCCCGAAACGTCTCAACTAATCCCCACGTAATATTCTAATGGAGCGAAAATCTTTCTTTTACAACTGTTATATGATCTTGTGGATGGAGTATACAAGAGATCCACAAAGTTCCATTGTTTAGAAACTCTATAGTATTGAGTCATGAGTAGGGCTACCAGATTAAGAAATTTGAAATTTTTCAAGTTCTCTGGTGGGAAAGGCTTGTCATCTTCTAGATAGTCCCTCTTACGGGAAAAACTTCTTTCAATACATGCCGACGTTGGTTGACAAACATAAAGCGAAGAAACCTTCATATTCTCTTTTTGTATTAAGGCTTCGATATCATTAGAGCGGTAATCCTCTTTTAGCAGTCTTACATTCTCGAACTAGATGATTCAAACTGCTTTATGATTGGAATTAATTTTGAATAATTTTTCTATGAATTACAAATAAATCCCTGTTCAGATCGCAATATTGTACAGCAGATTCAGCTTTCGGAACGAGGATTTTATCTTCTTCAAAACTTTATTTCGGACTTTTTCCATGTGTTCGCAGCAGTAGAAGTGATTTTATTGGCTAAATAACGTTTGTACACACGCACCAACCCGAGTGAATCTCTACTAACTAAAGTGAAACAGAAACTATGATTCATGTCACACAAGAGATTCTTCATTGAAAATGATACTTTTTCCACCTCATAAAGTGTGAATTTAAAAAAGGCAAAAGTTGGCATTTTTCAAAAAAATGGCAAATGCCTATTCATTTAGGGGCATCTCTATGAACTGGGAGTCGGTTTTTAAGACTGTTTGAGAGCTAACTAACAACATTTCAATTTATAAAAAAAGGCATTTGGTAGCCATAGTCATGAGTTTGGAGTTGAATGGAATTTCACATGAAAAGAACACGCGATATATATTAAGGCGTACCGGTTAAGACGCACAGTTGAAGCGATTGGAAATCGAAGAGATTCATGACGGAATCAAAAGAAACAGTTGGCAAATACTTTGCTAGACACTTTTGGAGTTGGGAGATACATTTTCATTTTATAATTAATGTACATGGGGATTTGTGTGTCTAAATACAGAAAGAGAACAGAAATTTGTAATTATCAATCTGAGAAAATGTAACGTTTTGAGTATTGATTTTTTTTTGGGAAAAATATTTTCTAGGTTTAAGATTTTCCTCATTTACACATGGTACGTTTTAATTTCAAAGCTCTTTTGAACTGACAAACACTGATTCGATCAATTGAGTCTAGTCTCGAATACTTCCTAATAAGCAGTACTCATGTAGTCTCTTTAGAGTGTGTACAGTTGTGTGTCTTTTTGCCCATTTGAAATGATAATAATTATCATTATAATCAAGTTAATTGATATAACATATGAATAATGTATACATATATATTTGTAGTATTTCAATTTTAATTTTGACTGTCTTCGTACCGACAACTGGATCGTTTCTGTAACCACATATGGTTGGCCAAAATCATTATATACACTGTATACGTTGCTTTCAAAGTGGAAACCTTGTTAATGTGTACACTCTTAAGCTTGCATTGTGCATATTTCTTGTATTAAGTGTCATGAATTGTCACTTCTATTGTTTTTTCTTCATTCAAATTAACTTCGCATACATCTACATTCTGTACGTATTGCAAGCCGCCGTTTGTGCCTTTCATATCAAACTAAATGCATTGGGTTAAGATCTGGGGGTCATTTTATGTAATAACTGGTCAAAGTGAATAATAAAAAGTGTCTTGGGTGTAAGACAGACTGCTTCCATGCTCTTCAATATTACTCATGTACACATTAACCCTTTAAGTCCCAAGATGAGTTTCTCTTCCAACTTCACTCTATATTAATATTTTTGGATTATATTGATCATAATGAAAACTAAAAATTTTCATCATTTTTATTCAAAAACCCTGTCCTATATATAGCTGGGACAAAATGGCATTGTATGGCAAAAGGGATGAGAAAAATAATGATTAGTAGTATTCAGAATGTATGTTTAAGAACCTTTTAGCTATACTCATATTGTAGCTTGTTCATCGATAGTCAGATTTTCGAAAAGAATTAAACAAAAAATGTTTTAATGGGTTAACAAGGTTTCCACTCTAACAGTAACATATAAACTAATAGTAAGTGTTACTATTTATCGGATGAAAATAAATGAGAGACCTACCTCTTCTTGTCCTCTCAGACGGGGTGGGGCCATCGATTATGTGTCCATCGGGGTTTAGCCAAAAGTTATAATTTTCTATTTATTTCTGTATTTATTTACAAATAAAATCAAATCTTTAATCACTCAGCACACTCTTCTTTACTTGAGTGATTCGATTGTAATACAAATCTTGTTTTGAGAGTCCCTCTTCTGGTAGAGCCCTTTTTTAAATTTCTTATTCACTAGACATTATACCGATTGATTATTGTGTTATTTACAAATGATATCTCTCTTTCCACATAAATTGGCGCGCGCGTGTACAAATTTTAGAATATTAGGCCTCATAATTGCGAATATTTCGATAGTTCTTGGAGGTTGAAGATACTGTTGAATTAGAGGAGATTGTGGTTTGCGTCAAGGATGAATTGATGGACTCAGTAAGAGACTTTTTCGTCTTGTCTCCCTTGAAGATTAACTTGTTCAGGCTATCACTGATCACGACAAACTTTGGCCGCCCACCCGAGGAGTGATTCAGGCAGTCGTACATAAGTCCTATGAGGAACTTGATGCCGTTTGAATCGTTCTGATACAAGAGCTTGGGCAGAGTAATTTTATTACCCACGCTAACAATGTGATCGATAATCGCATTCTCAGCAATGTTATGATACGGCTTCAGCTTGCAGTCGGTCAACAGTTCCCAGATGAATATCCCAAAGGACCAAATGTCTGATTCGAGGGTGAACTTGCCGGATATCAAGGACTCTGGAGACATCCAACGAATGGGGAGGTAAATCTGACTATTTATGTTATTATTAGCGTCCAGAGGCTTGGCCATAAAGGCCTGATAATCACTCGAGTAGCGGGTACGACCAAAGGCCAAATTCGTCAACTTTATCGTAAACGGAACACTAGAGTTGTAAGCAACGTGTCGATTAATGAGAATATTCCTTGCGGAAATATCTTGATGAGCAAAGTTCTTATTAGACAGGTAGACTAGGCCGGAGGATGCCTGTTGGGTAATTTGTAATAGGAATACGTCTGATCTTCCATTTTGTACCAAGTTTCCGTTGACAAAGTAATCATGGAGTTCATAGTACCCGGAAATGTCAAAGAGCATACACCAGGGCAGCTGGTGGATACTCACTCCCATAAGGGACAACAGATTGACGTGCTTCAGCTGGTTCATCACATTAGCCTCGTTAATAAACTCGACCTGGAGGCTGCCGGAGGATCCGGGGGCGAGTGTCTTGATGAAGAGACGACTCATTTCCCCGTAATTCAGGGTGTCGTTGCCGTTCTCATAGGTGTTATTCGCGAGGAGCAACTCTCCATTGTACATGGGACCGAATAGGCCCTGACCGAGGTTGCAGTCGAATCTAAGGGACATGGGATAATTAGAGTCATACAAAAGATAAAATAAAATTTATTTTTATTTATTTATTTATAAAAACGTTTTGCAACAACCGCTAAGCCATCCCTCTCTCTTTACGCACTTGAGGCAAAGAGAAATAACTCCATAACCATCTGCCAATGATCATAATCGTTTAAATTAATTTATAAAATCTTCCATGACACTTTTTCACAAATAACTTATAATTACTGATCAATTCGAAGCCCTAGAAAATCATCTAGTAAGCTTATATAATAAAATTCTCTTCCCCTGGAGGAGGATAGGTGACTCACTTTAATGAATTATAGTTGTAATCTATAATGTCAGAGTTCAATTCAATACTGGTCGGAGTGTTCTCTTCAGAGGAGAGGGTATTCTTTTGCTGGTTATATGGACTCATGGGGGCCTGGTTGAACTTGGCATAATTGTTCGAGTTGTTGATTTTATAATGCTTACCTAAAAATAAATATAATTGCTGCTACTACTACCGAGTAGAAAGTGTCAACTTACAATTTATATCAAATTCAGAATTGTTCGTATTACTAGAGCTGTTGGGGGTATTCGGCAGCTGAGTCTGTAATAGGGGCTGTGTCCCGAGCACTGTTTGATAGTGATGTTGGCTCAAGGTGCTACTATTCGTGGTGTTGTTATAGAAACTCGGGTTGATCGGCGATTTATTCTGCAGATCGATACTATTTTGAGTTGGCGATGTGACATTGGGGAATACTTGTTGACTCTTGGTGAAGCTCTCGTTGAACGAGGAGTCGAATGAGCCGGGGTTTTCATCTAAAGAGAAGTTTTTGAATAAAGAAATCGAGTGACCTTTGATACATCACTGTTGATCAATCTCAGAAGAGAGACTTACGAGAAATAGAATTATGGATTTGCTTAGGGTTAATGTTGAAGGAGTTCTGAGTAGGATTATGAATTATCGGAAAGGGTCTGCTGAACTGCGATGAGTTGCGCAAGAACTTGACATTGTTGAACATGTTGGACTTGAATTCACTTTGACGGAGAAAGCTTCCCCGGGGAGTGTTGTAGGAGTTGTCGCTGAGGAAGCGTGTGTTCCTACTAAAGTTTCTCATGAAAGCACATCGACAAAAGAGACATGTGAGGATCAATATGCCGCTGAAGGCGAACAACATGGAGAAGGTTATAACGATTGGCCAGTAGTTGTTGTACGCACTCATGTCTGGTTGTCGTTTGGGTATGGAGTCTCTCAAAGATTTTATGTATCTTTCCACGTCAGCTGAAATTAAGTCATGTTTATTGATGTATGTGAAACTTTTTTAATTTTCTTAATTGATCTACGATTTTGAATTACATGAGAAATAAGTAAGGCATGACAAGTAGTCATTTTGAGGCTCAAAAGTGTGTCGATGCTTCTGCATATAGATTTTAAATTAATGACTTGAATTGTAGCAAGAACTGTTTCTAGACCTCTACCGACCTATCAAGTCTCTTCAATAGGACTATGTTCACCGAACCCCTGAATGGGATACGAACTTGGAGTGTGGCAAATCGGTAGCGCAGTGGTTAGATCATTCGCACTAGACTATATAGAGTTCGAATCCTATTCAGGGGTTCAGTGAACATAGTCCTATTGAAGAGACCTGATGGGTCGAAAGAGGTCTAGAAACAGTTCTTGCCAAAATTAAAGTCATTAATTAAAACTTCTGAATCTTCATTTCTTGCATTTTAGAGGCTTCTTAGGAGAATTTCATGATTTCCAATTAAACTCACGCATTATAACTGAACTGGAATTATCAGACTGGATTTTGACACACGAGTCTTCAGAGTCACTAGTCATTTTGAGGCTTGCGCAATCTATCCAGTTGTTCTTATCTAAATTGAATTGATCAATCATCTTATTACGAGAAAAATGGCTACCAGTTCTTAAGCCAGAATGAAGTAGAAGAAATTTGGTCGACCAATGAGTCTAAACCTTTACAAATTATCAAAATGAGTACTTTTAATAATACTCACAGACTACCGGAATTAAGGATTCTATTCGATGATATAAATCGCTACATTCATTCGTGAATCGAATGCAGTCGGATTTGCAAATTTCAAAATGCGTATAGAGGACCCTTTGATCATTGGAATCCTTCTGTTCAGCTAACAGGTTCCCACTGAATTCGTTCTGCAGGCAAACCGGAAAATTGTAATGACACAAGAGGTTCGTTAGGAAGCTGAAGCATTCCGACTCCAGAATTGTAGCATCCTTTATTTCGGCTGATATGATTTGAATGACTAATAACAAAAGAATGCACAATTAGATTTTGAAATTATTTAGTTTTTCTACTCATAAGTAGTCGTATTTCTAATTAATTTAGAATGATGATGGATGTTTAGTAGGGTGATATTTATCGTGACAAAAAGGAGTCATTAATTCTCATAAATAGATTAGTATTTCCAAATGCGACAGTTATCCCCTTAGACATTTGACAAACAAGTGTCAAATAAAATGGTGAGAATTTTCACATTTCTCTTTCAGAGTGACTGGCTAGGGAGAAATTAAAATTTTGCAGAGCTTGTCGATGGCGTTATAAGGGGATGATTAATATTTGACAACCGGAAGGAATGAAAAGTACTCTTTTCTCCTCATGGTTTAAGAGCCTCATAAAAATGCACAATTTTCTAATTTGAACAAGAATGTAAACATGATTAAAATGTAGTTATTTTTCTATTATCAGACATTTTAGAGATATCCAATCTTCGCATGGGCACAGGAATGGAAATAATTGAATTCTCAAGGATTTCTTAACAGAGAATATTCAATGAGGCAAATTCAAATCTTCTCTCAAATCAAGGGGAAAGAGGAGACTCCAATATCTCGATTCCTATCATCATGTGGAAGATATTTCAGCCATGTGAAGTTTTGTTGAGATCTGAACTTCTGGTCTCTTATAGTTATAATTAGGGCTACCAGAAATATGTATATTTTCAGTTCAAAATATGTAAAAAAACTTTCAAAATATGTGCTTATCTAAAATGAGTAATACATTTTACGTATTGTAATGTAGGTTATGATAAATAATTTAAGAAAATATGGTGCTTTGAGTTCTCTGTTGTGAATAGCTTATCGTCGCCAATATATGAACATATTCGCGAAAAAAAATCTTTGACGTATCGATTCATTTTTGTAAATGTGAAAGGAGACAAACCTCCCATGATAAACGCTGTGAATGGCGTTGTCTTATTCGCTGATGACTTGTTGCACTTACACACCTTAGGTCCTACACATTTTGTTGCGCATACAAACATGCACATCCTAGGCCCACAATCTAGGGCCTACATTATTTCGCATATTATGACGCATAAAGGATGTTTATTAAAGATTATGTGCTATAAAAAATGGTTAATAGACTATCAAATGTGCTTTTCATATTTAAAGGATGTATTTCTATCCAGAAATCGTGAAAACTATAAAAAATGGTATTATTAAAAATATTTTTTTAACTTTTGAACAGTTTTTCTTCATGATGAAACCACGAGAATTGAAATATCAAAAAACAAAAAATATGCATTTGGTAGCCCTAGTCATAATAGAAGAAATAAAACTAATTACAGCATTTAGAGAAGGAATACGGACCTTATTAAGGGTCAAAGTCAACAAGACAAACTGGAAAAAATAACTATGACATAAAACTGACAACAATTATCTAAAGCATTCCTTCCCGTTCTCCAAGAATTTAAATTGACTTGTCATTTTTGAAATGAAATATTTCAAGTTTTCTAGTAAATTTTTCAATTGGTAAGCTTCAAATTTCTAATATTAACAAGGCATGATGAAACACTCATTTCCTCAAAGGTTTAAAGACTTGAATACTTTTAATGCCAACGGTGTTCAATAGGTTGGCATCATGTTTAAGAAAAAATAACATGTTGCACACGATATGGCGTCACAATGATAGAATATCTTCTAATTTTTGTTTAATTCAACATAATAATCCTATTAGTTGAAAAATATTCCCAGATCATAATAGGTTTTGATATGAATTCAAAATTTTCCGAATCAAATGAATATTAGGTATTGTCAAAATATAAAATTTGTAAAAATGTTGATCTGATTCCTTAGAATGGTATTTTAAACTAAATATGTAAAATATTAAGCTATTAGTAGTGGAAAATTCATTGATTTAACTCGTAGCTGAATAAAACTTTTACACCAATTTAAAAAATCAACACACTTTAAAGTGTTGGAAATATTTTCAAAACGAATACTCATACTAATAAAAAGATTCCAAATGGGTTCACATTAAATTGAGAGAATTGGTTAATTAGAAGAATGGCGCTGATAAATTGTTATTTTCACAAGAAGGAGTGATGACAAATCTGTACAATACTTTTATTCAAATACCGAAGCTGGAATGGAGGGAGTTGTGGGAAACTAAGCATGAAGCGAACAACGAACAATGTAATTAATTCCGTTGAGAATTTACTTTACAAATGACTCAGCTGGTAGATGGAAGACTGTATATTTATGTATCCTGATGATATTTGACTGACATAATATTATGCAACGGTTAAATGGAACCCCTAAGAGGAAATAGACACGTTGCGTATTATAGAGAGAGAGAGAGAGA
>JJOG01006025.1:0-24517 GCA_000715275.1 Gyrodactylus salaris
TTTTTTGTCAAAGTTTAGTTTGAAATAAGACTATTTAGAAAGCAAATTTAGATAAAGTGAATTTCATCAATAACCAGACATATACGTTTCGTCCTTATTTGGACTCTTCAGTATGCCATAGGTGGGAATTGAACCCGCAACCAGCACCTTGGCAAGCCAATGCACTAGCCACTTTATCTAAATTTGCTTTCTAAATAGTCTTATTTCAAACTAAACTTTAATAATTATTAGTTTTACATATAGTCCCGCTCTACGGAACATCTGATATCTCAGAAACCTTTTATTAAACTAAAATAACTTTGTAATTTTTGAAAAAATTTAATTATAATTTTGAGATTTATTCCAATGTAAATCTTCCTCAAAAATAAGATTCAGTGCCCATTTCTGGGTTAGGTTTTACCTTTTTAATTTTTGCTATTTTTCTTACTGCTTTATTATCACCCAGATGAAATGATCATAAATCAGTAGTAATCTGATCATAAATCAGTAGCAATCTGATCTAATTCCCATTATTATGAATTGATTGGTTTATTATCTTTTCGAATCTATGAAATTAAAGTGAATTCCGAGATACACAAAAAGAAGACACGAAACATAAGAATCATAATTATAAACTTTATAATTTTTGCCTCTACTCGTCAATCATAGAATCATCAATATGTGATAGCACTCATTTATATCCCTCGGTCCATAATTCCGAAAGGTCCATACTTTTATGCTTTGTAACAGCAAAATATGGAAATACCCATCCAGACAGAAATTCTTTCAGCAGTTACCTTCGATAGTTTGTTCCCACATCTATCGATTGACATTTTTTGATGCGGCACATATCTGGTTTGAAATATCAGCTGAGTTTGATTGATTCCTAATTGGAGCCTCCGTCATAAACTCGTAATTTTTACATTTGAGATTCTCTTCCGGGAATCTGAAACTGATAATATCAATATCAGAGTTGAAATCGCCTTCTAGGTCGATTATAATTAAATCTGAATTTTCTTTAGGTTCTAAGTGTGCTAGATAACCAGATCCACATCTGGTAACATCAGAGATCACTAGAAACGTGTCCTCCATACTCTTGTGATGCATTTTTATAAATGAAAACCAAAATGTTTATAAAACATAATACGGAAACCTTTTTTTGATGGCGAATCCCAACAAGAAAAACTACCCCAGATCCAATGTCGGGTTAAAATCATTTACAACTTTTTACTGTGCCTGAAATTAGAAATCGACAGAAAAGTTGAGATTTTCCAAAGTATTCAGGCAGCAGTGAAACCTTATTCTACAGATTTTTACCAAAAAGATTTTTTTGAAAGTTCGGATTGAGAAGAACCCTCAGCTTTTTCTTTATTTCGCAATGATATGACAAGCCATTCCGAAGTTAAGCAGAAAAGGCTCGGTTATCATTAGAGTTAATCGTTACAAATTTTTTCTCCTTAAATTGCCTGCTCTAATCATATTTTCCGTACTTTGAAGTCTCCTGATCAGGAGTCGTTCTAACCTACGACTGCTTTTTAAGCAATTTTATAATCTGAAGTAAAGACTTACCCCTTTCTAATGATATCAAGTATCATATCGAAAAAGCAATAGGTTGCCTCTATGACAATGAAAACACCTTCGAAATAGAATCTTACTATGATTATTATATTAATAATATCGAAATTTTATCCCTTTCAAAACAACTCATTAATATGGGACTTATGCCGAATGAAAACAAAAAATACTTGGCAATATTGACGCTTCTTTTTTTAATAACTTAAACTTTAATTTTAATGATAATTATCAACGTTCAAATACTATTAGTGAGATGGTATCACTTATGATGATAAATTATCAATTACTATGAACCTCAAACTGAATTCACTACATTTCGAATTGGAGGAGAAATATTTGCAACGGGTAACCATAATATTGTGTCTGATTGTATGTCTGAAAGAGAGCAAAAACCTCTTGAAAGTAAAGATGAAAAAACATAATACCGATTAAATATATTTAAAAAATCAACCAAATCGTGAGTTGTACTCATGCTCCGGCTCCCCTCTCAAATGTGCCGCATTCACAACGTTGTGGAAGCGTCTCCCGAGAAGGTTGGATACTATCGGCTCTCTATCGTACTCTACTCGGCCAAAGTCGTAATAGAAGATGATCAAGAGTAATAGACTCAATTTCGGGATCATTATGATTCGTGTTAATGTAATTAATCTCACGTTGCCTCTTTATTTATACTTTTTTCTCTGGTCATTTCTCATCAGATTAGAACGATGCGGGAGTAGAAATTATTTTCTATTCCCAATTAAAAGTAGCTTCCTTATCGCGGAGAATGCATCGTTTCAGTAATTACTCATTAGTGAGGCAGACTCAAGTGCTAAAATATAATCCTGATCCTTCACAACCGAGCAATTTCTCACTAAGTAAACTCATCTCAAGGAGGGAGGCCAACAGAATCAAACTGATGCCTCCCAAATTTTTCATTGAAATGTTAAAGTAAAAACAGAATACTTTTGTATCTAAAAGAGAACAATTCTCGAGGCTCTTTGCCAAGATCAAGGACCACCTCTCTGATTTTAACGATGTGGTCGATTCTTGTGGTATTTTGTAAGCAAGACGGCTTTTGACCAACTGCCTTTCTCCACCATGTTGAATGCCCTATCTCGATTCAACTTAAACTATTTTAATATTTTGAACTACTTTCTAATGAATAAATCCTTTTGCGTCGAAGTCAATGGCCACAAATCCATATCAATCAAATTCACTTCCAGCGTCCCTCAAGGTTCAGTTCTCGGTCAATATCAGGACACAGCTTTGAAGAAGCCTTCTAACAGTGACCTTTTCAAATTCGCTGAAGATTTCAAAATTTCGATTCCAATCTCGAGAAACCCAGATTTGATAAATCTTTTTATCAACAGAATTCTGAAAAAAATCCCAAGAGAGTGAAACAAAAATTCTTCCCCTCAAACGTCCTGATTCCGATCTATCTTCCATTGCCTCCTCAACTCTAAATCGACTTAGGTGTCTCCTATCACGAACATTTCTGGTGTTCAAACAACCTCTCCTGCCTATTCTTGAATATAGTCAAAGTCTTTTGACAAACATCTAATATTAAGGTACTAAAAAAAGTTATTTTAAAAGAGAAAATATTTAAATCATGCAGCTCTAGAGAGGAAGGACTTTAATCCTTTAGAATCTTATTCCTTTAAGAGATTAGGTCATGAGTAAGTCAATTTAAATTAATTTTCTACCTGTAGAATACATTCAGGTTTTATCTTGAACTATCAAGACTTGCAAATTGCAATATGCGAAAAATTCATTAAGTCATTTAAAATAGGGAAATTCTTTAAAAGGGATTATAAAAATGTCTGTTTTATAATCTTAAGAGCTTTAATCAATTAAACAATTCCACAAAATGCCTTGTTAAAATATTGAATGAATATTATTAGAAAATACTGAACAAGCTAACATTCAAGACCATTCAATATTGCAGGTAAATCTTGATTTTCAAAACACTAATTTCGTGTTAAAATTACATGGTAACTATAATTAAAATTATTTTTGGTTTCTAAGAGTGTTACATCAGATTCCGAGTGGTGCGTTAGTATCCACTATAATAGCCGATCAGTAAAACCATTCTTTCTCAATTATTAGGAACACTTTCATTCTGTCGGTTTTCACACATCAGTGTATTTGAATACATTTAGAGATGAATGATCTCAGTACGTAATCCAAATGAGGAGAGAAGTCAAAATGCTCGTCTTAGGTTACTTCAAGATCTGACGATTACGATCAAGCTTCACATTCAGTGTGACATCGTAAGTTACACTCGAAGAGTCAAAAGGCAGAGTGTAGAAGGATTTCTTCTCGTTGATTGAGAGTCCAATACCATTGAGTATCGTCGTCAGATTGACGGAGACATTAATTGCGTCATCGAAATCAAATACCAGCTTGTCATCGTCCGCGTATTTGAACATTTTACAGTTAACTAGACTGATAGAGGAAAAAGAATGGCGAACAAAAGAGGAACAGGAAAATGGATTCCCTCACTACAAGATACGAAGCCAAGCAACGAGAGATTTCTTCAACAAATTTAGTATTCCTGTTGTATCTTCCGAAGAAATGTAGAGAATCTGTTCATAGAAGAAATAAAACGAATTCTTGAATATTTCAAGGACGAAAAATATTTCTGAGAGTTGATAGTTCATCAATTGAATCGAAAGAATACGCAAATATTCTCATCGGTATATGTGTTGTGGGCAAAGTGTTTAACTTGGTCATTATATATAACTAGTAGAACTGGTGTCACACTTGAGGTTCTAAAATAAATAAATTTTCTTTTCCGAGAATTAACCATCACCTGAGAAATATAGAAAAATATTCCCCAATTTGCCATGAGGGTTACAGCTACCTCTTAACCTTTTTTGAACAGATAAAATAAGATATATTTTCTCTAAAACGTGTTTCTCCTAAACTTTAAACAATCGAAATATATATCAGATAAATAGATTTATAAATATTACCGTCGTTCACATTAATATTTTTCTTTCCTTATGCGAATCCTGAAAGAAGAACTCTGATAAAACATCAAAAGGAATCGTGATTAAGCCTTTAGTTTCCAGAAATGTTAACTCTCGGGCCCAACTGGATTTGATAGACTACCAATTGAATCAGCAACAGATGGAGAATACAATTTGTTTTTAATTACCAAGATCATTTCACGAAATTCATCATTCTCAAACCTTTGAAAACTAAAACTGTAGTCCTTAAAAGCTGTTTTTGGGGTTGAATTTGTCCAGCCCGACACAGTAATCGAAGAAGTTTATGGTAAATGAGAACTAGTTCTATAAAAGTCAGAATATTAAATTAGATGACAACAGTGATCCCGATATTGGAAAAAGAAAGCTTAACACATTCTACTTAATAATACAAATTCATAATTGTTCATTAAGATCAAAGATTTACCGCAATCGAAGAAATAAGGAGAAATTGTCTAGAAAAAACAATCATCAACGCAGAGAAAATGAAAAACTTTGGCGTGATCAGGGAGGCTGAAATAGGTGACAATGTGCTTGTTCCAATTCCTGAGATTGACATATCTAAAGCTGATTACGAGAACCTAATTGAAGTTATACTGGATAAAAAGAACAACACTTTTAGAATCGGCCCAAAATAATTTCGTCAGTGTCCACACTGACGGAGTTTCCACTCTGACAACAACATATATAATGAGTCATTATCAATGACCAAGTTAAACACTTTGACCTCAACAGTAAACCAACCAACTCGTCTCTTTGTGATGTTGTACAACTACAAACCTCCCCCAATAGCGAAATTATAACTCGCTTAATCTGCACGTTACATGACAAGAGCAGCAAAGACGTTGAAGGTTCTTTTTCCTAATTTATTTCATGTAACTTGTCTAGCACATCTTATCCTCAACTGTGAATTGAAGCTCTATTGAAACAAGCTATCCTGATGTGGACCTTCTCATATTCAGTGTGAAGGCTTCTGTCGTCAAAAATAGCGAAAGAAAGAGTTAATTTGATGTCATAGGATATCCTCCAGAGCCATTAGTAATGACACAATTCAGTGAAATGAAAAAATTACCATAGGTGGTCTAATAGATAAATAAACCAATCAAACCAGAGAGATATTGAAAAGAGGTTTTATCACAAAAAATAGAGTTTCCAAATCATTAATTAAAAGAGTTTTACAAAGATTTGTCAGGAGTGTTTTCGGTCTTCTCTTTTAAACTTTCAAGTCTACCAGTTTCAATTCTCGTAATCATGAAATGATTAATGAAGCTCAGTATTGTCAATATCAGAATCTGCCATTCGAAGTCGAAATAGCCGCTGTAGATGAAAGCGATGGCCGCGAATATTGATTGCATCATCTTGTTGATCGAGAAGATAGCACTGACTTCACACTTGAGATAGATTTTGTTAATCAGCCCGCTTACTTGGACATTCCAAATAATGTCGATAATACCGAGAATGCAACCGCAAAAGAGGGCAAGGAAAATGCTGAAAATTTAGAGTAATTATCAAAATTATATATTCTCATCTCATATGACAAACTTTTATTTTACTGATTTTACATGTAAATATAACACGGGTCAAACACCCAAAAGATTCATGGACTTGCATCATAAATTACTCAATGAGGTTATTTTTGTTTCGTTGTGAATCCTGACAACTTTAAACAGAAAATTCCCAACCGAGAACTTGTAGTCAACTTATGGTCCACGAGTTGTGAGGCGTAATGTCTTAAAGTTACCAAAAACGTCGAAGACTCTATCTGATGAAGTCTATCGTAAGAGATCTCACATAGGGTCCTCTTTTTAATTTTTATTTTCGAATCTATATTCCAATGAGATTGCTTCATTAATGTTATTGTGACTGCCCTCAATTTCATTGACACATTTTTATGACCAAAAGCTGCATTATTTGTCATAACTACACATTAGTGCACATGTTTTTATGGATTTAGAGTTCAAATAAAGCCTTGTGATGGCATCAAAACTCTGTAGTGAAGCGCCCAGTTTGAAAAAATTCGAAAAAAGAAGAATAATATAATGAGCTCACTTCGGTTCAATGTAACCAATGTTGGATGTTGAAGCCTTGGGTGCATCAGAGGGAACAAATAAGAACATTAGAAAGTACGCCAACTCTGTTAGAAGAAGCGTGAGGAGCATGACTATATTATTGCCCATTCTCTTCGCGAGGATATCAAAGGAACTAGCTGAAAATCGAATTTTTGAATGTCATTATTGATTAGAATATATATTTCTTAGGTCAAGTCCAAAGTCTACCTTTGTGTTCACTCAGTAGGAGTTACGAATGAGATTTAATCGTTGTACTTTATTATTTCTTGGTTTTAAGTTTTGAAAAATCTAGTTATCTAAAAATTAAAAACTAATTTTAAATTCAAATTTTTAATGTTTCTCTTTACAGGATTTGTAGAAACGATCGCTGGCTCTGTTATTATTTTTAATAACGGATTAGATTTAATAAAAGAAAAAAATTTAACTTCTAAAAGAAATTTGTCCAACTTTTTGGTTCTCTTAAAAATCTATCCTAAAGTGTGTTGTCTAATTCTTTTTTGTCATGTTAATTCATGACATGTTGGTAAAGAATTCAAATCGAAATGTCTTCTCGTGCTTACTCACCTAATAAGCCACCTATGCCGATCATGATAGAAGTTAGGCCGACGACAGCCTTTGGATATTCGGTCAGCATCTTCATATGACCAAGACACGTCTGATATACCCCGGAATAGAAAGATATAAAAAGACCTGTGTATATTCCGGAAATGACGAAGCTGTATGTCAATGGCTGTTTCATCATTTTGAATATCAAGACTAAGAATATAATCAATTAATTTAGCAACAAATTAAGTATTTTAACTATTTTTCTATGCTCAATGAAAATTTCCCTAGAATGTATCTTTGAAAATACTTTCTAGAACTGGAGTGTCGAAAAGCTCGTGAACCTTTGCGAGATAATTGGAAATTTCCAAGGCACTCATTCGCACGTGAGCACTCCTGCTCTAGACTCACTTAAGCTCTCTTTCGTGGACAACTTGGGCTCAGAGTCCTGAGAAGAGGCCGATGGCAGAATGATATGCTCATCACTGACACCCTGTTCAAAGCTAGAGTCACTAACGATAACCGTGGACATCCTCTTCCTCGGTAGGCAGGCGAATAGGACGCTACTAATCAATATCAACAAGGAGAATGGTAGAAAGATTTGAAAGCGAGTGTCTTTATCAATGTGTCTTTTGTTGTTCAGGACAAAATAGTAGACGAGGCCTCCAATGATTGAACTCGACTCGTAAATGCCGTAAAATATTGAGAAATGCGTATTCATGTTCTCTTCGGTGGACCATTCGTTGATGTACATCACTTGACCAGTCCAGAGAACTGTTAAAAGTGGGTTGCTATTTAAAAATATTTTTGAAGTATTTCAAGATCTTATTTCTAGGTTGGATTTCTTTTTATCAGGAGCTCAAAACCTTCAAAAGACCTTAGAGTCCGAATATTTTTATTTTTGCAATTCTCCGTGAAATGTTTGTTTAACTTTCCTAACATGTTATTATTGGATAAAAACGGAATTTTATATTTATGATGATGCTTATTGCAAAGCCAGTCTTTATGGCAGAAGGGGTGAGATAACTTTGCCGTAGTAATACGAATGCGTGGTCAAATCTCACACATAATTTCACTACGGAGTTTTTACAGGAATATACTTTTATGTATAATTCTACTCTTTAGGTTTTCTTGGCGTTCTCTCGAGAAATTTACCAACGGAGATAGACGTCTATTGAAAAATCTAGATATTTATATAATTGCCAATAGAGGGCTATGTTATTTCAAATTAATTTCTAGTTGGAATTATTAGTTGGAGAAAAAATTCACACTTTAAAATTTGATAAAAAAAACAGAACTCACGGCCAGCGCCAGCTCCAACGAGAACCGCCGATGAGTAGAGAGACCAATTCATCGGATGGATAAAAGATACAACATAGAGTCTTGAAAAATGAAAAGGGTTACGTAAACTCAACAGCAATACATATTATGATGAAGAATTGTTGATAATTATTTCAACGATTACCAAACTTTTATTCCTGAAGTAACATCTTACGAGCCCCAAGAATCTAAACCGTTTGAAAAGTTGGAAATATGAGAGGTTGAAGAAAAATATCGTTGTAATTTTTATTGATTTTTTTTAATTTTCCATCTGTATAAGGAAATTTTCTTGCCAATTTTTAGGTGTATGTAAATTCTTCATTGAAGCATAAAGTTGATTAATGAGATAAATTAGATCATTTTGTTCATTCAAATCTGAACCTAGGTCATCATTTTATTGGATAGAATTAAGTTTCATGGAGGGGTTATAATGGAAAGTAGGGTTTAAAACTATTTACCTAATAATAATTTTCATGTTTATTAGGTTAAACCATTGAATTGAGACTATTAGAAGCTTATTGAACAGAAATTACTACGCCATTAGCAGAGAAAATTCATTGAATTCAAAATAAAAAGTTGAAATTCATTTTTAATTTTAACCTGAGTTATACGGATGAGTCTTAAGGAAGACGAAACGCTTATAAGGCTGGTGAACTTCTTTGTACTTCTGTTAAATAATAATAATGTGTATTGGTTTATCCCTTAATTAAATTACACACTTAGGATAACCGCCAGTAGAAAAAAAGTATTAATTCTGTTGTAAACTCTCAAAATTTAGGATTTTATCCTATACTTTTACCCGCTTGTGCAAGGAGAACCTAACGGAAGCTACTCAAGCCTAATCTTGATCTTTGACAAGAAAAAGGTGGAAAGAAAATTATCGTCAAATAGGAATCAAGAAACCTTGAACTAGCTAGAATTGCAGAACTCTCCGAAATTCGGAGTCCGAATTCAAAATCTTTGGTGCATTCTAATACGACTTAATCAATTTCCCAAACCCTCTTTTCTTGTTTGTTGAAATTTATCAATTTAAGTAATTACTTATTACTAATAAGAAAATTTTGAAATTTCGTTCTCAATGATAGTAAAATTATGAGTTATTCCCAAAGTTATGCTGACGTATCAGAAATGACTACGTTTACAGAAATGCAAGTTTAGTTATAAAGACCCTAAATTTTAAACTTTACAAGGATTTTGTTTTTTTGTCAAATGACTAATCTAACACCTCGAGATGAAGACTTGATAACAATAAAATAAATTGTACTTAAAAACTTAATCAATAATCAAAATATGATTGATTCTATAAAATACACGTGAAATATTTCCGATAATAAGGAGTTAAGAATGACTATTTTTACAGCATTTCTATCCCTATGACTACAAGTTTATTGAGCAAAAATTATTGACTCTTCATATTATGATTGTCCTGTGTCAAGTGGTGAAAATAAGCTATGTCAAACTCTGCAAGTTACCATTTTCATCCTCAAATTCATCTGAGGTTGGAGGAATTCAGTCCTCATAGATACACAAGACTTTGAAGCTTCATAACTCAGCAGTTTGAAGAAATTACACAATCAGAACGTCGTTCTGAGAACGATAAGATCTAATTCTGTTTTAGAACAAAATTTAGCAATTTTTAGAAAATGATATTTTGCAGAAATTTCAGAATCTAGGCTTGAGCATCAATAACATTGACAAATAACTTTTAATTTTTTTCTCAAGACGTCAGAATTACCTAACAGTTAGGTCCTAACACTCATTTCAGCCAGAGTTTGAGGATTAAAATCATTCTGCCAATTTTATAAATATCAATTAAGGTAGAAAATTCGTTGAAAATGTTCAATTCCGAATTTGACTCACATCAAAACTGTTATTCATTAAAGAAAGAGAAATTATTGAATTCAATAAACTAACGCATATGGAACAGATCCAACGGCCATGCCATAAGTAGGGCCGAGGAAATTAATCACGACTGGAACGAAGAAGTTAAAAAATGCAAATGAAAAGTAAATCAATGAAAGACTGATGAAACCAGATCCAGTGAATTCCCCCTTTGATTCTCCCCGAGCATCTTCTAATATGATTTGCTAATACTCTATTAAAGAAGATGAAAAATTTACTGAAGCTTGAGATGCAATCATAAAGGCGGAGAAAGACAGGAGAAATCCAATTGACACAAGAATTATATTAATCTTAGATTTTAGTTTATCTCGCGACATGATTATGGAGTTATAGAGAATTTGTAAGAATTATTTTTTGACAAATTTTGTATCTAAATTCAATTAAGCGTCTAGTTTTAACAAACGAAGTTGATTTATTTATCACTTGTTTTTAAAAGACTACTGCGTATATTATAATTTATAAATTAAATTTATTAAATTTATAAAAGATTTCCTGAAAATACATGTGATATTACGACTATATTAAATCTAGAAAAGTAGGGCTTGAATGTGTTGAATATAGGAAGAATATCTTCAAATCAAATCTTCGTTTGGCTGGAGTTTGATTTGCTGCATTCGGTCATATTCGATAAGTGATGCGAAAGAGAAGGTTACAAAAGAAAAAAATAAGAATACCATCAAGTATATGTGCAGATCCATGTAATTGCATGCAAAGTAGCAGATTGCAGTTGAAATTGCCTGTAAATTTATTACAATGAATAAATTAGATTAAATGAGTTTAAAGTTCAGTTTAATTAATTAACACGTAACTAACCTGTGTCATTTTGAAGAGTGAAAAAATAGATCCAACTTCATTCTTTGGGAAAAGCTTTTTGATCATACTACAAATCTGTACGTTCCAAATTGTATTAATCGTTCCCAAGCAGAATGAACAGAATAAGACTAGATAAATGCTAGAAAATATGAAAAAAAATAATATCAATAAAAAAACAAAAATGACTACAGTTCAAGTTCTCATAATGTCTCTTTTTTGATATTAGGCTTCTCTAAAAAATGTGAATTTTCCTTGAACCTCTCATTCTCCTCATTAAGTATTCAATTTGATATCAGTAGGCTTCCTCATTTGTAATCCTTAAACCGTTTTATAGCGCTCGAGATTAAGTGGCAATAGAATTTTCAGAGATACTTTTTGAGTATAATTCTATCAATGAATCTAATGTATGTAAAATGGGATCACGAATATGAATCAGATTTATAAGAATGATTAATCTTCAATGAACCATAATTGATGAATTTAAACCTTTTTATTTGCTGATAGCAGTATTACATGTGCCTACTTCCGAGTAATAACATGAAACAGAATTGAGTTTTACATTTCAGAAGCTCGAAAAAAATGTAAGCTCATTTAGAGCTTTAAAAGTAACTAACTTTGGTTCGAGAAAGCTGGTACGATTCGTCTCTTTGAGCGTAACATCCTCAGGGAAAAGTAGGAAAATCAACAGGGAAGTTAACAAGCTCAGCACGAAGGCAAAAAACATAACTATTATGTTGTTGGTCTTTTTCGAGAGGACTTCTGTCAGCGAGCCTAGAAAATTTATAGAGTTTTTATGTGAAAATGCGCGACATGTACACTTACGCAGTAAAACAAAGGCAATCTGTTCTATTCTCGATGAAAAAATTCTTAGCAAGCTCAAATAAGCGTTTTCTCTATTTGATTCAGTTAAAAAAATCCTTAAAATACTGCAAAATTGAAAAATAACTTGACTTCCACTCAAAAGGTTCGGTAACTTGATTAATTTTCAATTTTACGTTTCTAATATGGAGAGATTGGTATAATTTTTTGAATGATTCTCATTGGTTTGTTAAATTAACAAACTAAAACAGCCAACGAGAATCATTCAACTCTCAAAAAACTCTCCATAAGAAACTATTTGAAGAAAGAAGCAGATATGACATTAGGACCACATGCAAAATGTAGATGTCCTTTGAAAGATTCTCGGTTTACAAGGACGATTTTTGTGGCAATTCGGAGATAAACAATTCTTTGAGGATAGATATGTCACTAAGGTTGCCAATAAGAAATTTCAAGAGAATAAACCCTGCTGATCAGCTTGTGATTGTTGATCAGGTGGTGAAAAACTTGACCAAAGATACTTATATCATATGTGTATTCTTGTTAAAGAAAGTAATACGATAGCATCAAGGGTATCTCTAGAGTATATCGAGAGAAAACGAGCCTGGACAGAGGCATAACACACAAGATGGATCACAACAGTCAAATATTAAGGTTGTTAGAAGTCAGAAATTGAACAAAATTAAGCTGAAAGAATTTCATTTGATTTCTACTCAACCTTGCTCAATAGATTGAACCATAACTTATGGTCCAATAACTCTTATTTCTTATTGTTATTAATATATCCAAGGTAAAATACACCAAGTCACATCATTTTGAAGAAGAGTTTGTAGGCTCTCTGATTATATATTTCAGGTCATTCAGTCATTTTTTCGAAAAAAGATATTGGCCGTCAAAGTTTGAAAAATTCTGAAAACACCATAGCATCTTGGTGGAAGAAGAGTAAAAATTTGCACAAGTATGTAACTGTTTTTGAATAACAAGAAACAAGACATAATTATTCTATTTTATTGACTGTATTCTATTGAAAGAGGCAAAATACCTCATTTATCTTCAAAGAAGCCGTGAATATCTCCCAAAACTAAATAGGAAAGATTCTCACAACCGAAAAGTTTTTAAAATTTAATTTTTAGCCAAGTTAACTTAAAAAAATAGGAATTATCATGGAGTTGTAGAGTCGGGTCTTAAAGGGTTAAAGATGAGATTCAGTTTGAATTGCGCGAGTTAGATTTTTGCTTGGATACTGCATGAAGGAGCATGATTAAATCCACTATTTTTAGTTAATTTCAACGAAAGTAAGTCTTATTTTTAAGTAAATATGAATCAAGAAACGTTAAACCTCGCTGTTATGCCTCGATCGTTAATAAATAAATCTATTTCAACAAATGTGAATCTCACTCGACATTCCTCCGAGGCCAATGAAAATCGATGAGAGGCCAATGTAGGATTTATGATTCTCCCCAAGAGGTATCATATTTGCAATGCACGTTCCGTAGATTCCAGCGAAAAAGGCCAACATCATACCTAAAGCTTAGTCAGTCTACAGATAATTCACCTGGATAGATGCTTATGAGAAGCAGTTTCCACGTTATCAATTTTCGCAAGTGGGCCATGAGGAAACCTGCGAATGAGAACAGGATTATTTCAAAATCGAAGTAAAATTTTCCCCTCTGCTGAATAATGACATAGATCGTGTAAAATTCTATAGAGAGATGAACGAAATCTTATGAAATTTTCCATCGAATCGTATTGGCTGATTCAAATTAGCTAATGAAATTAGAGAACACTTTGTGCGTGTGTATGTTTCACCCTTTTGTTTATAGGGTTATTATCACTTTCGATAGAAGGGGTAGAGATTATTATTAGAACCAAAGGGTAGACCAGCAAAATAATCACTATTAATAGGAGTTTACAAGATTTTATCACAGAATATAGCAATGGCTATATAATTTATGACAAGTTGTAGGATATACAAATACACATTATCATAAATAATAATTAAGCAGTGATTCTCAATCATGAAATATAGAGCTTGTTTTAAGAGACAACGTACGCAGCAAGCAATACACATTCAGAATATAGCAATCTAATTGTTCATTGAAATTCAAGGCAGTCACTTACTAAGTTAATTATTCAATTCTCAAAACTAGCTTCTAGTGCTAACAAAGGTAGTTATCTTGAGAAGTAAGTCTACAAGGAGATTTTAACTTGAAAATTTGATCAAGTTAAAGAAGTGTCGCAACCTCACATTTAGTTTCCGAGCGAGACTGCTCCTCAACTCTAGCCTGGACATCTTGATCGGCAGCTAACACAGCCACCTTATTCCTCGGCATGCATATGACGATAATCATTCCGATAAGCGAGAAGATACTGAGGGGAAGAAATACCCGGATCCTCGTCTGCATGTCAATACTTGGCTCTTGGCTTACTACGAAATAGTACAAGGAACCCGAGACGATGCCACTCATTTGGTAGATGCTGTAGAATATTGTGAAATGCATATTTACGTTCTTCGGCAACGACCATTCATTGATGAAGATGATAACACTGCTCCATAATACTATAAATGATGATACAACAGGTTGAGTATTATAACTGGCAAAGATGAAAAGATAATGCACGTGGATCCGAGCAAATGTGTTCTCCACTAATCAATTAACGTCCCCTGCCCCCATTTCTCCCTTTTCTAATTTAGTTAAGGTGTGTGATAAAGGCAACTTTTGTCTATGATTAGAATAAATCGATCATTTGTCAGAGGTCAAAGTAATGAAAATCCTGCTTTATCATTTTCCGTGCTAGATAAGTAAATGAATTTGTCACACCTTTTTTGATGCAGAGGGTAATTTTGTGTAATAATGGGCTAGAGATTACATACATTGAATTAGTAGAGAACATGTTTTCTCGGGTCCACGTGTGATAAATTTTATTAATATTTCAACCGAATTCCTATTATATATTCTATACATTTCTAACCAAATCTGCTAGTATTTCACTCACGACCAGAAGTCATTCCTTGAAAGAACGAGCTTATGTAGAGAACCCATTCATTGGGCTGTATGATTGTTGTAACATAGATCCTAAAAAAATGCATCTTTAGCAAAGAATAAAATTCATTGAGTATTCAACAGGATAAAATAATAGAAAAATTAACATCATATTCAATGGATGTTTCGATCCCTAAAAGGTATTCTTACTCGATGGCTCTCAAGTCTAGTACAAAAGATCAAAACACAGCGCCAATATAACAGTTTGACGCTGCTTAGATAAACACTGACGCGAAACTGGAACTTTCCACTAATTATAATTATTAATTGTCCACAAAAAGAAACTAATAATGACTCTTCATGAAGAGAAATCTTAGATTCTAGAGAAACCTTCATTCATCACTTTTATAAATTTTAATAGGAAGCTCACGAATTTGACAACATTGAAATTGATAGTCCGAAAATGGGCCCAACATATCTAATGACGATAGGGGTGAACAAGTTGAAGATTGCAAAGGTCGAATAGAGTATGCAGAGGCAACGGAACCCAATGCCATTAAACCTTCCATCCTTATCAAAGTCCCGAAGGACAATTTCCTAGATAAACGTTACATCTCTTAGATAAATTGCAAATTACTGATGACTGGGCGACAGCTTGCGATCCGGAGAAGCATAATATAAACCCGGTTGAAACCATGAATATTGGAACTAGGGAATTCCAATGTTTATCATGCAATTTCATCTTGAGAAGAGGAATCATGATGTAATAGTGTTGGGTGAATTATGTGAATTGAGAATATACTTTTAGCTCAATTAGTTTTTCAAAAACTTATTGTGTACTTATCGGTTTTCTATATTAACAATTTTTTGATTCAACTTTGCAAATTAATTGGAAAGGCTATAAGACATCTTAAACTCTCGATAGCCTATGAAAAAAAATCAATTCAGCCTTTATTCCTAGATTCTAGGTAAAATATTTTAAAAGATTCAAGATTCTAAAAACAAGAAATTTCTAAAACATTTTTGTTCGAAATTCTTCCTTGAAGAGCTATAATAATCTTTGGGTTTACTAGAAATAAACATTTTTTCTCGAATAATAAGCAGAGGTCAATCCCGCAAAAGGTTCGGTTGTGATCAGATTGTGATTTGATTTTTTTCCACTGTGCAAATATAAGGGTTCAGTGAACAAGGGTCCTACTGACGAGACCTGACAGGTGGTAACAGGTTAAATTAATTCTGTTCTTTGCTTTTTGGAAATAGAGTAATAAATAGTAAGCTTTATTCTCATCATTTTTCACATGTACTTTGACGAAATTCAGCTCCTCCAAGACGATAAGAATTTTAATCAATTATTATCGAAACTCAACAGAATAGAGATGAATTATATTTGAATTTTGCATTAAAGTGAATTCTCACAACCTCAAACTTAACCCATAGTACTAGAGCAAAAAAGAACCTCTCAAATTCTGTGGTCTAATGATAGTTATGATTAAGAGGTCTTATAAGAACTCTTCAAAATATCGAACGATTCAAATTACAGAGACCTGTTGCCCAATGAGTGCGTAGCCTAATTGGCAAGCCTGTATTGAATTTCTGTAACTAGCAGCTAAGGGTTAGGGTTTCAAGTTTTTCTTTTAATTGATGCTCCCCCTCCCCTCAGAGGAAATTTATATTTTCGTATTCAACATGCTTGAAGCTGCAAGCTTTGGAAGATCTTTATTCTTAGTGCTCTATTGCATCACGCTTGCAATGCATTTTCAAATCCTCTTCACGATTTGTTAGTTATGTATTCGAGTATATATCTAAATCTAACTTTATTTAATCCATTAAAGTTATGCGAGAGACCTAGTTATCATCAATTAACTCACTGTTGGGTTTGTGGAATTACTTGATCTACCAAAATATTTTCATTAATATTTCTTTCATCGAATTACCAGTGGTTTATCTCCCTCAACCAATAAGGATTCGATCTTAACCATGTTCTTCTTATCATTTGCAACATTGGAGGATGGAAAGCATTTCTTTAGATCATATGACTAAAAAGTAGGGGGGAATATTGTAAACCTTTTCCAGCTCTCGTTTGTTAGAACAGAGGGTTGATTTCTTCTTCTGTCTTTTAAATGTTCACATGCCTTCAAATACGGATATGTTCTTTGAGAATCAAAGTTTTCCAGAGTAAAGCCTGGGGTTTGAGGGTTAGACAAGTGTGATTTAACTGCCCAATTTCTCCTGGTCTCAAATTTCTGCTTTCGAATTCGACAATGAATTTAGGAAAAATTAAAATAGAGTAAATAGGCTTTATGAGTCCTGTAAAGTAGATGGTGTATTCTGGATGAACCTGAGAGAGATTGACCAATGACAGAGTGGGGTGAGTGGCGAGAACCAGGGTGATTTATCGACGGAACCCTGGGATGTGAATGCTGCTTTTTGACTTTTAAACATTTTCAACTGAAGAAGGGAATGATTCAACAAATCCCGAAAGGTCTTGTCAAAAACACCCATTGTTACAATTATTAAAATTCCGTCTATTGGGAGTACCTCATTTCTATCTTCACTGATGTGCAAAGAAACTTTTATGTACAACCTATTTTTCTCGAGGTTAAATTTAGAATTAGTAAACTTTAAATTATATAAAACTTTTCTAGTGCATTGAATTTGAAGAAAAGATTTGGTACAGGTAACCCTAGTGTACCACTCATTGTGTAATTTAGTTGATACTCTCATTGGTAAATCTCTCTCACATTCTTCCATGAGAGAAAGATTTTTAACTTAATCATAATTAAAGTACTTATTGTTGTAAAAGGGCTGGCTTTTCTCAATGACGAATATTATCACCCTCCAAAATTATATTCTTCAGCTCCAGTAAAGAAGTTGAAAGGGCAAATAGAGGAAAATACTCATTTTGCACTGATGATAATAATAAACTATTTCGATCGAATGAAGAAAAGTAGAAAAAATTCCAAATCAACCAGTTTATAGCATTCTTTCAAATAATCATTAGGCTTTCGTTACAATCTACTGAATGAGAGGATATTTCGTCATGTTGAATAAATAATCGATTAGCCTTGACCAAGAAATTCCCTACAGTTCTCTAAATCTCAAATTAGTTTAAATTCTAACACCATTTTAAATATTGGAGAATCTCTTCTACTTTTTTTCTTGAATTGGACCATTGCATTTTATAAAGAAAAGAAAACTGAGATGGCGTGTCAAAAGATAAAATTAACTTTCTTATTGAAAAACGCTTCAAGCTTCTATTGAATAAGTTTTAAATTTGATTACAAAATGAGCTTTCTTAAGGGTGTGGTCAAAATTATTTATTTCCTTCCTCTAGGGATAATTAGGGAAATTGACTCTTCGGTCTGCTCTACTTGACTATGAAATGACTTAGATGGGAAATATTTTCTGAAAAAAATAAGAAAAATGTTCGTAGCAACAAAACTCATAGTAAAATATTTTTTGTCGAGACTATTTAGAGGCAGAATTTTAACAAGAGATAGGAATAGAACTCACCATCACTGTCAACTTGTTTCATCATCTCTATAACGCTGTTGTTACCCGCCTCTTGGCCAAAATAGCTCATAACAGTCTCTAGTTCTTCACTTGATATTGAACCATCACCGTTTTTATCGAAGAAACGAAAAGATGCACGAATGTCTGTTCGAGGAGATGAAAAAACCGAGAAATTACCTGATAACTGCTCCCTTGTGAGTTTTCCGTCGTTTATCAAAGTCCAAGCATACTTTTCTCCCTCCTCCATGTAGTCAAACTTTTGCTCCATCTTTAACTCTGAGATTCTATCAAGGCTTTTCGTATAAAATGAAGAGTGGTTCACACATTATTAGTCCTTTGAATTTATGAATATGAAAAGATTCGTTGTATCGATTCAAACAAATTCTAAAGAAAATAAAACTTATTTGTTTCTTCGATTAAAGAAATCTTTTTAAATTCAAACTCCGCAATGTCTGATGTATGTTCTTGGTAAATAATCATGAATAGATTACATTGTATTCATATTTTAGAAGTTCAGCTTCTTTCAGAGTAAGAATTTGTAAGTTTAAGATTTTATGCCTTTAAGCCTTGGCTCTGAAGAATAAGACTTATAAATACGTGCCTGTGAATCTACTGAAGGGAGAGCAGGTATTTTCAATAATTTAAATCAATAATTTTCTCAGTATGGAGAGGAATACAAGAAAGTAAATCCCCGTAGTGAGCTTCCCACATTGGTTGTTGGAAATTTCAAGATTACTCAATCTGTGAGTTTTCTCAATTAATACCTCTTTAGGTTGCAATCATGGAGTTTCTCGATAGCGAATTCAAAGATTCTGGACTACGTATCGTCCCAACCGACAACAAAAAGGCTGCATTAGCTCGTATTATAACTGAATCGATCAATTCTGGCATTCAGCCCCTTCAGAACTTGTGTGTTCTAAAAATGATCAAGGAATTAGGCGGAGATGAACAGAAATGGGCTCATGATGTCATAGCCAAGGGTTTCGATGCATTGGAGTCCATCATGAAGGAAACCTCTGGTGCTTATTGCGTCGGTGATGAAATAACGATTGCTGACATTTGTCTATACCCTCAAATCTACAATGCTAATCGGTATTTTACTACATTTAACAATATTATTTAGCTTTAAAGTTGACCTCGAAAAATATCCAAGAATAAAGCATGTCTATGAGAACCTTATGAAGGTTGAAGCCTTTGTCAAAGCTGAACCACAGAATCAGATTGATTCTGTTTGATCTGCGAATCAAATTTTATTGTAGTATAAATATGTCAAAAAACTTTTTTTAATTTAATTATATTTTCAATAAATTTAGTCATGACTAACTTGAATGATTCATTAATGAATTTAAAATGTATTGATTTTGCAATCAGATTTTAAGATTATATCAAGAGGAAATTTTTGAAATGTTAACCCTTCTAGGCTTCTTCCAATATAGAAAATTTTCTCAAAATTAGCAGGAAAGATAGCAAACTACCTATAATTACAAAAATATAGCAGATGAAGAAAAATAGTATTTCCAAGTAAATTATTGTCTCTCGACTCATAAGAGGTGCAGTGTACATTTTAATTTAGCGGGCCTTTTTTTTTCTTGGATATTGTGTGAAGGAGTATGATTAACTCCTTTTTTTTGATTTATTTATTTTTCTTTGAATTGAGTTTCATATCCGAGTCTAACTCACTTCGGGATCACATGAGGAGTTATAATGGGGAAGGCGGGTTTGAAACTATTTACAAACTAAACTCATTTCGAGGAGGGAGGATACCGGAATCGAACCCACGCCATATGAGAAATCATATTTATAGGACTTGAGGAACAATTCTCTGTTCTTCATCTCAAGATATTCTCATTATCAAAATCATTCTTTCAAACTTTGTGTAACGTCCAAGCAAGTTGACATGTCCACAACAGCATAAACATAAAAAAAACTATAAATATTTTCTTCATTTCGATCAAAGATTTTAAAGCAATCGCACAACGCCATTTTCTAGGGCAGAAATGTGTAGATGAGTCTATTGCTCTCATTTTCATTTTTAAATGTGAATAGAAAAAAAACCTTCACCAGTAAACAAATTTAAGATTTGTAAACAATGTTTATTAAACACCAACCAAAAAATACTATTCTCAGTAAGGAAATTATCCTCAAAAACGATATGAGTAGACCAAATTCTGAAATAAGTATCACTACGAGCCGGAATACTAGTCTTTTATAAATGCACAAATAATCCTCTACCTTTATAAGGAATACTCATGTTCAGTAGATTTTTTAGGATCAATTATTAGATTCTCCTGATATAGTCTTATCTTGAATATAAATTTCTATTCTCCACAAGATAGTGTTTAAAATAGTAGAATGATTACTAGAGAAGCCCAAAAAATCCATGGAAAATGTCATTTTTAACACATCCATTTAACGCAGCTTGTCTACTTCTTGGATAACTTCTTCTTGATAGTTTCTCACTGGATTTTCTATTTTGAGTAGAGTTTTAGAAGGAGCATATTTAAAAAATGAAGCGTGCGTATCCTGTCATCTTTAAATGAATAATCCTATACAGTAAAATAATCCTTCTGGGCGAAATTCAAGCTCACTGTCATTTTTGAGAGTAAATATCTCAGTCGAAGGATTCTGACTACATGTACTTATAAAACCAACCAAAGAAGAGTTTCATAGAAAGATTATATTCAGTGTAGTAACCATATATTTCTTCACGGAGATCTGAATATCTGTAGATAAAAATGTTTGTTCTAAAGAGTGAAATATAAACAAAGTGACTAGAAACAAATTTAGATAATAAATAGTCCATTTTAGTCTATTCCAGCAGTGAAAAGACCAAAGCTGTACATTTCTAAATTCTTGTACCCCAAGGTCCAATTAAGCATTCAAAAATGTCCATTTTAGTCCATTGGGTTACTCTAATGATTACTGTAAAAATGCATTCAGAGTTTTCTTAAAAACTATTAAAGTTGATCAAGAAATATTTAGGTTGAAATACAATAAAAAATTATTCTGATGAGATTGAAATTATAGAAAAATAGTGGATTCAACCATGCTCATTCACGCGGTATCCAGGGATAGACCTAACCCGCGCTGCGCTGTATATTATACACATCACAAATCAGAGTTATGGCTCACTCTAGTCTACTAATCCTGAGATTAACCTTATTTTTAGTACTGTATTTAAAAAACTCATTAATCTGAATATTTGTTAATGAAATAATCTATCTTAGGCTATCATCAAATCATAACTGAAGCCCAAAAATATGTCATGATATCGAAAGCAAAACGTCATGTGATCTTTTAAATTAATCCTAGTGATTTACTGTTCTGCACACTCCTCACTAATGACCTCCACCCCTCGGAAAATGTCGTTATTCTCGGAGACTTCAACTTTAATTGTTCGGACGAAGGCAAGCCTATTGTTCCTCCTTTATATAGTAAGTCTTTCTCTAATTTTAACTTGTACCAGATAGTTAGAAAACCTACTAGGAAAAATAATATTTAAGACTTGGTGTTCTCTAATTTGATCAGGGATTCAAACGTGCACCCTTTTAGAACCTCTGATCACGACTTGATTTCTTTCAATTTGTTACAGGTTTCTGTCAAGGCTAAATTCTATACCAGAGAGAAATTTGTCACAGATTTTGAAAAGCTATACCGTTTTTTTACATCCTCTTTTGATGTTATTTTTAAGGATAAGGATTTCAATTACAAACATTTTTACGATTGTATCAAAAAGACACACGATCAACTATATGAATATAGTTCTGTATGTATTATAGTATGAAATTCTTAATTCTTTGTATATTAGTTCTTTCGAGAGAAATGTTGAAAATCTTCTGAAAACTAATCCTAAATTGGGTTGAAATAAGTTGAAATTCAACATCAATCTCGAAAAATAATCTTCTAATACAAACTTTTCGGCACAAAATGATCTCGACTTTGTAAACTCAATTCAGGATTATTTTGTGTCCCACTAGTATCTAGACTCTCCTAGTGTTATGATAACTTCCTCATTGTTGCTTGATGTAATGAAATCTTGCAAATCCAAGCCTCGCATGGATTCACATCAAGTCTCAATGAATATGTTGTTAAAACTGCCAAGTGAGTTCATTGATAGATAAGCTAGCTTTTTTGATAGGCTTTTCGAGGTTGGTCATATTCTTGAAGGATGACTAAAGGTTAAAATAATTTCGATCCCTAAAGTGAAGAACTATTCTGTATTTTCTACGTAAACTCTGTACTTCTTGCTCTCACAGATTGAAGATTTACAAATCGAAAATCCTCCCACTCTTCGACTACCAATCCAAGAAAATGGAAGACGTCCAGCACAACCTCTTACACGCTGTCATCGATTCCCCTCATCGCCTTTCCTACAAGTAGCGGATCGTAATGAGCGGACTTCACCCATTAAAGGTCTGCCGACAGGCCTGGATTATCAAAACGTTCAATTCCTCCTCCGTTGTCTTGCCCAATTGTAATGACACGAGAAATGTCGTGTACGAGGACAGTATCCTGTTAACTTCCTACCGACAATTGGATAGAATTTATAACCTCTCGCTTTGTGAGGATTTGAACTATTTTTAATAGGTCTATGCAGTACTAGGTTTTATTATTAAATATTAGAGGTTCTTCCCCATCCACCATACAGTCCAGACCTTGCTCCTTCAGATTATCACCTCTTCAGATCTCTACAGCATCACATTTCGCTGAAAAACTTCCGAAATTATGAAGAGGTGAAAAGGGCAATTGACGAGTATATTGCTTCAAAGGACAACAGTTTCTGGTCTCGGGGTATAAATGGACTTAAATAACGATGGGAGAAGACAATTAAAGCCTGCGGTAATTACTTTGGCGAATAAAAAAATACTATTCAACTCAACCCATTTGAGAATATATGCAATATATTATACATGTACAAAGTCTGATTGAATTTTCCTAGAGATCTTCAATTAAATAAAAAATTGGATTTTATACAGAAATAACTTCATTCAAGATTCAACTTGACCCATAAATAATTCTAAGAGATCATTTACGTGTCATTTCCCTTGAAGGCCATGAAAATGTTCAAAATTAATATTAAATGAATGAAATAAAATAAAACTGTATTCTTATTTCTGTGGAACCCTAATTGGAACATGTTTCCATTAATTATCTTGGAAACTAAACTTCCTTTGCCAAAATTTTAATCATGATTTAAAAAAATTAATCGGCTCTTGGTAGATGTCAGATGTTCCCGGGTTAATCATTAGATTATAAAAAAAATCTCTATCAGCATCTATCGTGTTTTGCCAACGTTCTGCTATTTACTTTAAAGTGCAGTCTTTAGGAGCGATATATTGATCTATTGCCATTATGTAGTGATCTGAACGATTGATAATCCAAAGGAGCAAGCTCTGGGGAATTCGGGGGATGATCCATAACCTCAAGGCCAAGATCAGATACAGAGATTATTAGAGAAAATTAAAGATGAAAAGATTCCGCATCTTCTAGTGCACTTTTTGTACTGTTTTAAGGAAATGGTATATGTAAAAATACGGACAAAATGGTTATACACTATTTATGAGTACTATTAGTAATTATGGCGATGTGTCAAAACCAGGGTTGACTTTCGTCATACAAGAGAGGACATATACTGTAGTTTTCTTTTCGACTCTACAGAGACATGTGGTCAAGCATTATCGTGCTGCAGGCTGAGATTTTCTCATTCTAACTCTTGTCGTCAACTCTAAGGGTCTTGATAAACGAACACATTAATTCAATCAACGAGTGTTTTGTGTGTCAAGGTTGAAAAACTTTATGCACTATTGAAATTCGTTTCCTTTCCTAAAACAGATTCACATTTAAGATTGACAGAATGCAGGTTAACAAATGCTATCATTGGTTGAACCCTTCTAATCTCATTTGTCGCGTTGTGTGGCATCGATTTGTTTATCAAAACCATTCTCCTTGATCACTCTTATTATCGACAAAGCTAATCTTCATCCACTTTGGTGCAGAAGAATCAGCTTCGCGATCTCCCTTCAACTCA
>JJOG01006026.1:0-36887 GCA_000715275.1 Gyrodactylus salaris
ATATTTCGTGTTAAGAAAAAATCCATCTTTAATGAAGAATTGGGAATTAATAATTATTAATTATAATTCAATTCTGGGACAATTTTACTGTTTTTCAATGCTAAATTATTTTTATGCAAGTTTAAAAAAATTTAAAGAAGAACATTATTTTATATGCAAATTATAATAAGTTGAAAAAAACATTTCTGGTAGCCCAATAATTACACAGGGGGAAATTGATGAATTTATTTATTGGATGGGAAGTAGAGAAATATATCATTTTGTAAAGAATTTTTTTAAATATCATTTTTGTTTTAAAAAAAAATCATCGATAAAAACCAAATTAATTGATGAAAAAACTTTTTTAGGCAAAAATCTTACTTGACTGTATTCAATGATAAAAATAGTATATTTCAAACCGAGCCTTATAATTGTTACTGAATTCAAAAGATGCGCAGATAAATTTACTATAAAATGTAATTGAAAAAAAAAAGTTATCATTCGTAGTTTTATAGAAATTTAAATTTAAGTCTTGAGATCAAAAAAAAATAGCCGAAAAAAACAATGTTTTTCCGCTCATGCAGCTATAATCTGATAATTATCAGAGTGTTTGAAAAATATTCTCCAATTCTGGCTAATTTTTAACTAGATATCGCGCATCAGTCACATCTTCCTAACAAAAGGCTTTTTAATTGAGAACTTCTAGAAGATTTCCATGTAGTTCCCAAATGTTACTTTCATCTCTCACAAAATCTTTAGTTTGTCGAGAGAATCCCGGTTTGAGTTTTGGCGCAAGTTCAAATTATTTCGAATACGATTTTCCTTCACAAATTATTTTGGCCTGTTTCCAACAGCTATAGAATAAATATTTAATACGCAGTTCCTCGTGAAATCATGTCTAGATTAAGATTGTGCGCGATCTAAAAGAGGTAAAATAAAAAAAACCAGTGCTCTAATGTTCAGTAAGAGGAAATCAAAAATTACAAATCTTTGTAAACATTGAATTACTGAATGTTATTTCTACAAAAAGCCATTCTACACCAAGTATCACTAATAGGACCAGCAAAATCTAAATGAACACACTCGAGGGGTTTGGTTGTTTCGGGCTTTTTGGCATTCATGGCGCATTGTTCAGCCTACTCTGCTCTATTATCATTTACTTTGGGCCAATATTCTTGGGGCTTATTGTTTCATCTATGCCAGGATCTCCGAAATGCATCATTCTCAATATGCTTGAGATCAATGATGTTATCTTCGTAACGAAAATTGGATAGAATTTATAACCTCTCGCCTTGGGAGGATTTGAACAATTTTCTCTAATAAATATTTTTTAAGAAAAATGAGACATAAATTATGAGTAAACGACAGGATACCCAAATGATCTAGCATTGACACAAGACATATCAAAATCGTTTAAAAACATAGTCTATCTTTGAAATCATTTCGTAGTGGTAGCTTTACGCCTCTACTTGGACAGAAATTAAGTCTCCTTTTCAATCTGAGCATATTTCGTTTCCACTGACGTCGAACCTTACGTGGAACTCTTTTCCCGTAAGTAATCCATTCCCAATTCCATAAAAACTAGCATCTGCTGCAACAATTTTTTTCTGTTTCGGGTTAAAGTATTTTTGGATAATCTTCTCTTAAATATCATTGTAATATTTCTCACATTCATCAATCCAAACATGACATTCAAGTGCAAATGTTCAATAAGTGGACAAAGGGAAGACACAAGTCCAAGAAATGACTGCAGTTCTTCTTATCTAAAGCTTTGATTTTGTTCCCTCGCTATTCAGAATGCAACCAAGAAACTTGATTTCTGTTCTATAAATTCACATTTATCCTAATTATTCTCAAGACCATGAGAGCTCATTCAACGTATGACTTCAAAAGAAATTGCCCACAGCTATTCTTTGGATTCTGCCCAGATAATAACATCATCAAACTTTTTACATTGACCAATATCTGATCCATTGGAGGATTTTCGGAGCCCTTTTAACACCAAAAGTCAGTCGATTACTTCTCTTCAAACCCCCAAGGAGTGTTTATAGTTAAAAGTTAATTTGGTTCATCATCCAACTCTACTTGAAGGAAAGCGGCAGTCAAATCTAAAGTAGTAGAAACTTTAGAATTTGTTATTTTAGCAAAAATATCTTCAATTGTTGGTAAATCTTAGGCCAAGTCTTTGATTTGATCGTTCAATCCTGTTGAGAAATCCTTCTCATCAGTCCAACCGCTCAATTCAAACGTCAAGGCTTTCAAATTTGCAGACGACATGCAGATAATTATGATTATAATCATACCTCACAACAGCACTACTAATGGAAGCATCCTCAATCACCAAATCAGCCCTGATAGATCTTGGAATTACCTACAACGACAAACTCGGATTTGAAAACAAAATTAAAATTATTCTTCCTATGTAAATTTGTCAAAAATATCTCTACAGCTCTACAAATCCTTCACATATGGAGTCCATATTATGGACTACGGCTCTTAAGAACTTGAAAGTCAGAGAGATCTGCAATTCAATATTGAATATTATCCTTCCTCTTATTGTCGATAACGATTTGACTTCTATTCACAAAAACAAATTAGTTTCACTCATGACACAGTCAATCATTCTAAGGAGTTTTTAAATGCTCAAGAGAATCACACGAATATGGTTGAAACGAGATGGGGTGCATTGAAGAAGCATGCATGTTTTATTGGTTCCAATTTCGAGTGCCTCTGAATGGTAATGATGGTGGACTAACCATTGACGATAAATGGTTAATTCTAAATGAAAGGTACAAAAACTCAACTCTTGTTGTTAACTTTTAATCATCTCAATTAATACAGTAATGAGTCATTAGTAGTATCTTAAACCCTCTGAAATGCTTTATTTATCTCAATATTCTTAATAAAGCTTAGGAGAGGACAGTTTCAAATACCCCTCTAAAATAAATTTTTAATTTTTTATGTATAAAAATAACTTATCTAATAAAAAACAGACAGAAGAAAAAATATTTTTTTCCCTTGATTAATGACCTTTAAAATTATCTCAGTAGTTTATTTTAGCCGCACATTCTCACTTTTCAAAAATTCAAAAAATCTATATTGGAAACGAATAAAGATTTTTTCATGAAATAACTTCCAACTTAAGCAGAAAACAATGCTTCATCGATGGTTCAAAATGTTAAAAAATATTTTCAGTAATATTTGATTCATATGCGATCAAAACTCTTATTTACTAACGTTAAATCATGCTCTTACTTAAAAAATTATTATTAAAAAAAAAGTACTTGATAAAATTTAATATTTAATGCTCTGATGAACTCAAGAAAGTCCCCTCTTCAATTTTTTTAAGTAAAAATTATTTTTATACTCTATGATTTTGATGATCATAATTTAAAAATTGTTAGAAATAATAAATTTTTATATTTTATGTCAATTGGACATTAAGTAGAAAATCAATCAAAACTTTAAATAATTCAATAAATAAATGTAACTTTTAATATTCTAAATGCTTTTTGGCGATAAATATGCTAAAATATGCTTTTCTAACTCCTGAAGCAAGAGATCATTTTTATTATTAACATGAAGATCGGTGGAGGCAGGATTATGACGTGGTAATTCCAAATTTTAGACCTTTTAAATATAAATTATTAATTAACCGTTACAATATTATGAATTATATGATAAAATAGTCATCAATGAATCATTGACATTGATATAAAATTAAAATTTGATTTTTCTCAAACTGTTTACTTAAACAAGATGGTGTAGATTTTTCTGAGATTTGTTTAAGCTACACATTTGAATGTTCAATTTTCAAAAATGACGGAGAAGGATTTATCAAATTTAACAGGTCCTAAACAGATCATTACCATTCTCGGAGATGGTGGCGTGGGGAAAACTGCTCTTGTTCTTCGAGTTAGTTTGTGAATTTATCCAATCCCTTTCAGATGACACAAAACATGTTTTTTGAAAACATTCTTCCTACCATCGACGAAATGTATATTGTGACCGTTGAAGTTGATGGATCCCCTCACAAAGTTACTGGTATGGAAATATATTTAATCATCCCTTTTTCAGTCTACGATACCGCTGGCCAGGAAGATTTCATTGCAATGAGAGATCAGTACACTAGGAAAGGACACGGCTTTCTCCTCGTATTCAGCCTCTCTGATCGTCAGTCATTTTTGAATATTCGAAATTTAAAGAGGAATATTGAGAGAAATAAATCTTCATCGTTTCTCAATATCGTCATGGTGGGCAATAAGGTCGACCTAAAGGATCATAGACTAGTCCAATATGATGAAGCCGTTCTCCTCGCTCATGAGCTTAAAGTGATTAATTTAATTCAACTATTTGTCAACTTTCCAACCTATTTATTACTTTCTAGGTTCCTTATATTGAAACTAGTGCCAAAACGGGAGAATCAGTTAAAGATGCTTTCAGTAGGATAGCCAAGTTGAACATGTGAGTGTTTATCGGATATTTAGATCTCATATTTATTTGAAAATGCTTAGCAACAATTTTTTTTACAATCCTATTTAATTCATAATCTCAACCAATTTAAATCATATCAGAATTTCTCTATTTTGCGTCAAGATTCTCCTTTTTAATTTTTAGTCTAGGAAATCACTAGTTCTGTCTAATAATTGAACTCTTGACAAGATTCACATCCCTAAAATCAAGACTTGCAAGGATAAGATTTATGACTACTTTAAACAGTCTGATCCTGCACAAAATAACTTTACATTAAAGTCCTTCTATGTTCTTTAAAAGACAAAAACCAGTTAAATTTTGGGCTTAAATTTCAAAATGCATAAAATTACATTTCTACAGTTTATAAGTTGTTTATCGTAAAAAACCATGAATGAATTTTCATCTATTCTTTCAATAAAATAGTATTATTTTTTTCTAAGAGTAAATTTTTTCTTTCCTTCAAGTACCAATCCTCCGGAGTCACCATCTATACCGCGACAAATTCCTAAAAAGAAGAAAAAATGTGTTCTTATCTAGAACCAAAAATGGACGTTTTGAAGAATTAATCAGAAGCAAATAGTCCGGCTGTTATATTCTCTTCTCGCGATGGGACTCTTCACGGATTATCAATGAATTTTTACAGATTTTTATTCCCCCCTCCCTTATTCCCTAAAACAAAAATATAAAAAACGATTATGATTCAGATGACAGTATGTGATTTAATTATCTCATTTTAACCTATGTAATTAACATCTTTAGTCCACTAAAAATCCTCGCGTGTAAAAACAATTTCCTGCTTAATTTCTCTACAAAGATTTTTCTTTTTTTTTTGTGATATTAATTAAACTCCCCCACCCTTTCTGCTGCCTTACCAGAGAGTCTCAAGAAAAAATATTGGCTTCTAAAAGTCATCGAAAATGCACATTTTTTTCTTCTTCCGAATTGTATGATTAATATTCAGAGAAAATATTTTTTTTTATTCAACAATTATATTTCAACTTAACTTATTGTCTACTAAACCGTGAAATTTTCTCTATAACGGTAAAATAGAGTTGGACATTGTGAACCCTGATAATTTTTTGATAAAGAAAAAATGCCAATCTTTTACGTGCAATAATTTCAAAGAATAAATTAACAATTTTCTTGTGTAAAAAAAAGGCTTCATCTATTGAAAATGGTATATAAGGTTTTAACAAGCTGGTTTTGTGCAACCCTCGTTAGCGAGACGATCTGCAGCCTCGTTACCCGGGATACCAACATGAGCTCGTACATGTTCCCATTTGATATCGATCTTCTTTGAGTCAATTTCCTGATATAGTTGTATCAACTCATCCTTATTGAGTACATTAGCTCCAGAGCCGGTCTTCCAGCCGTTTTTCTCCCACTTACTTCGCCAAGATGTTACACAGCTGATGAGGAACTTGCTGTCTGTCTTAAGTGATAACTTTTTGTAGCCCTCAGTGTTTGCTGTCTTTACAGCGAAATAGGCAGCAAGTATTTCAGCCCTATTGTTAGTCTGTCGACCAGGAACTCTCTCACCCAAATTCAACGGGCTGTTATCATCCCAGTAGACACCGTAGCCTGCCTTTCTTTCATTCTTACCCATTTTACAAGCACCGTCAGTGTAAACCACAATTCTATCAGGTGAACATTCTCTCAAACGTTTGGGTGATGACTCCTCTAATTCTGCATTCGTACGTTTCTTGATCTTCTTAGTGAAGGTGGATGTTTTTCCATTTAGAAACTCTTCTGCTTCAGTTATAGTTGAAAACTTTTTATATACGGCACCTTTAAATTGATTAATCTCTGCCTGACACTCTGGCCAAGTTTTGTAAATTCCAGGTTTTCTCCCTCTCTTAACAGTGTAGTAAGGCATAAGGTCGAATATGCGCGAAATAACTATTTTCACTGCAATCGAGAATCGTACTTCATTTGAAATTTTTATCATGTTAAACATATAACCAAATTCACTTGCTTGTTTCTAATTTGCAACTTTACGAATATTTCAGAGTCGACGACTGAAATCTCTTCCCTTAAACATGCATAATCAGCAATACGGTAGTGCAAATTACTTTAATCCAAACTCTAATGATAATATGTAAGCTAGTTTAATCTTTATAACTCAAATTTTAGGAACTTTGGGAATTTTAATTATGATCAAGCAGCTGATCCCAATCAACCGTCTTTTAACTTCTACCCATCAAATACTCCACCAAATCTTCAAAGTAATGACGAAGAATATAGCAATGAACCACCGCTGCTTGAAGGTTAGTAAAACTCGAGTCTTTAGTTCCTTTACACTAATTTGAGTACACCTTTTCTTCTAGAACTTGGCATCAACTTTAGTCACATCATTCAAAGGGTGAGTATTATTTAGATAACAAAAACGAATATAATTTACATATTTAAGTTGCTTTTATTCAAAATTCACTCTCAAAAAATAACCTATTCACTGATTCCGAGTAGTTTACATTCCGCCTTGTTTCTTCCGGAGACTTTTCCTCGCAAATAATGTACGTCTTATTCATGAAAAATTGGTTAATCTTAAACTTGTAGCAAATGGATATAATCAGGGCGATGAAGATTAGAATCATTATTACTGACATTATTACCGTTATCGATCTTATCGTCAAGGGGTATTTGTCTAGCAAATTGACCATGAAAAATATTAATTTATCCTTGCCACTCTGCTTACTGACCTTGAGGAAGAAACGGTCACTCGCTTTTCCGTTTATATTCCAAGCTTCACATTTGTATTCTCCTGCATAGAAAAGTTAACACTTGGTTACGTCTCTATTTATTTGATTTTAAGCTCCTTTATCAAAAGGTATAAATTTTTTCTTAAATGTAGGACCGTAGGGTCCGAATCTAGAAATTTATTATTGTGCTTTATTTCGGCAAAAAACTATTGTAAAACTTGGATGAATTATTTACAACAAGTCAGAGCCAGAAGGATCAAACTTTCGAGATTACCTTGCAAGAATGATGATTTCTTAAATATCGATGGCAAATCACTCATTGTTACAAAGAGAGACATATCAGCCTTGGTCATTCAAATGGCTACACGTTCAAGATGGAGTTGAATAAAAAATTCGCAAAAGAAGCTATTACTTGGAACTATGTGAGAAATTGCTAGATGAATAAATCCCACAGGAAAAAAGAACTTTTCGTTAAGCGAATGAAGAAATGAATTCAATGCTGGATATTTGAGAAAAATCAGCTCTGATGAGAAAGGCGAAGAAATTAGGAATAATTTTCTTATAAATATTCAAGATAACATTCGAAAGATGATTTCAGAATCACAAAAAATCTCTTCCAGAAAAAATGAATATCTGTCAGGTCAGCTGCCAAAGATGTTTCGAATTTCAACGGCCAGCGCTTTTCAAATGTTCGTGTGCAAGACAGAAAAAAGCATCTGTTTAAAATTGGAGAGAAAATGTAACTCAAAGTCTCATCCGAATAATAAACAAACATATTTGAAAGAATGTATTTCATTCATTGTCAAAAATTAAAAATAACTAATTATTAATTTTTCAAGTAGGAAGTTTTTACCTACTAACAAGTAGTAGATCAGGACAGGTGATTTTTGTCAGGTTTGTATGGAAATAAGACTATTTAGATAAAGCAAATACGGATAAAGAGAATTTCATCACTGACCAGACATATACGTTTCATCCTTATTTGGATTCTTCAGTATGCCATAGGGAGGAATCGAACTCGTATTTGCTTTATCTAAATAGTCTTATTTCCATACAAACCTAATTATTAATTACTGTGCTAATTAATTTAAGTTATTATTTTGTGATAAAAGTGGTAATATTTTGGGTTGCCCCAGAAATAATATATTCTTTACAAGTGTTTAGAATACCATAATTTCAACCCAAATGCAATAAAAATTACGCTTTAATTTAGAGTTTCTTTTAGAATAATCCCTTACAAAAAAGTAGAACTTACCACTGTGATGTATTCTGTCCAAATTAACCAAAGTCAAATTTGTATGCGTGCTGAAATCGACAATCTTCAGATTGACCTTTGAACCTGGGGGTAGATAATCCTTGGTTTCATTAAAGTACCATCGTAGTTTCATTCCGTCCGGGTTCCCATAAAAGTGACACATTAACGTGACATTACTTCTAGGATGGATTTCAATCAGGGTCTTGTTCCCCTCTCCCACGTCGTTGGACCGACAAATCAACTCATCAACATCTACACTGAAAATGTTAATTTCCTTCAGAGATCGCGGGCCAAAGCAGCTCGGTTCATCACTACCAATCATCCCAGCCTCCTTGGACCATTTCACCAGCCATTTCAGGTCGCAATCACACTCCCAGGGATTATCGCCAAGCCGTAAATCTTTCAGTTGAACCATTTCATAAAAGCTAGCCTCTAGGTAGCTGGGTAGGCTCCTCAAGTTATTACTCGTCACACTCAGTATCTCAAGCCCAGTCAAGTTGGATAGGCATTGCTCTTCGAATTCAATCTTGGGGTATATTGACTCTAGCCTGAGCACCTTGAGATGACTCATTGGGGCGAACATGTAGGCCGGCATTAGGCCGAGGGGATTCTCCGACAAGTCCAAGACTCTGAGCTTCCTCAAGTTCTTGAAGCATCCCGAATGCAAGCCCTTGTTGCCGATAAAGAGATTATTCTTCCGCAAATACAGCTCTTCCAATCCTGGAACGTTGTTGAAGGCGTTCAACTTGATCTTCCAAAGGTGATTCCTGTTCAAATTAATCACCTTTAATGATTTAAAGATTCCGTAAAAAGTGTCATCATCGATTATGGAAATCTTATTTCCCGACAATTCCAACCACTCAACTCGCTCGTAACCTGGGAATCTCTCGGGGCTCGGAATTATCGATAGGTTTTCATTCTCACATGAAATACTCTTATCGATTGAGCCCCTTTCACATAGAGTATTGGCCACTCTCAGGAGAAGTACCAGCATTTGAAGGAAACTGCTCATCTCTCGTTGTTGAGTGAAGAAAAGTGAAAAAACATGACTATTTATTTGAGTAAAGTGAAAATCTATTGGCCTCATGAATTTGGTAGCAGTGCAATTGGTCATTGATGTGAACAAAAAGACAAATTCGTTCACACAGTTGAATTTATCCATCTCTCCATGGTAATTCCCGGGGGAGGTTAAATGTAATAAATTATTGCACATACAGTATTACACAAGATGAAGTTGCTGGCAATAATTGCATACTGTTAATGATGAATAAGTGTCAATTTAAATGCAAATCTCTTCCCTTCTCATATCAATGAGGAGATCTTTGTACTCAAAATACCCTATATGCTACTGGTTAGTAGTTGATGAAGAGGTTTAATAAATTTCCCACTTTTAGACTTTGGTCGTCCTCAATCCCCTCAAAGAGACAACGGAAGAGGTTATTCAAGATACCGATCTTGCTGGTCCGTTGGTGTTTTGTCTAACATTCGGGTCCCTGCTCATGTTGGTAAGTTTTATTCTTTTATATACAGTTACAGTATAAGTCCTTTCTTGTATGACGAGAAGTCAACACTGGTTTTGACACATTTTCATAATTACTAATAATACTCATAAGTAGTATTTTGATGTTACACAAGACAGAAATAAATCTAAAAATGTCTTTAAATAGGCCGGTAAAATACAATTCAACTATATTTATGGCCTCGGAATATTGAGTAGCATCATGATTTATTTCCTCCTGAACATGATGAGCCCAAATGGTGTTTCTGCGACCTGTGTGATTTCTGTTCTCGGCTATTGTCTCCTGCCCATATGTGGTCTGGCCTCAATAGGAGTATTTACTTCTCTAACGTAAGTTGTACCACATAATTCTAGAAAGACTTTATCAAATTATTTTCCAGTAATTTCCTTGGGTACATAACGACAGCTGTCATTATAGCCTGGTGTAGTGCATCGTCGAGTAACTTGTTTGTCAAAGCTCTCCACCTACAAGATCAATTCTTCCTAGTCGCTTATCCCTGTGGCCTCGTATATAGCGCTTTTGCTTTGCTCACAATATTTTGAAGATAAAACCTCTATTGTACAATTTTTCTGTTCTCTTTAAAAAATGTCAGCCTGCATTCTGTATAACTCTTTCAAATTTAAATAATATACATATGAGAAATTAAGGAGTGTCTTTTGATTAAGGTGTATTTTTGAATGAAGAATTACGAATTCCACTTAACAAGAACCCAATTATGGATTGAAAATAATAATTTAGCTCTATAAAACTGAAATATCTACAATATTTTCAGAAAATATTAATTTCAAATAAGTTTAAGATGAAGCAATAACCTCTATTGACTCATTTAAACAGATTAAGTCATAACAATTTATCGAGAGTGATTTGTTAAAATTACAATAAAAATTTGAGTTGCAAACTATAATGTCGACATTATGACAACTGAAACTGATTTTTCATATGACGTTGTCCTACATAATGTATCTAAATATAATCAGAATCTTCGAAAAGATCGCCAAAAAAGGATACCATATCTAGACAATTCCACTGGCATTTTACAACGTCCCTATGTCCTTTTGTCTTCCAAAAAATATCGTGTCCGCCCTCAAAAATCCACAGAAATCCATCGTTATTGCCCTCTCCGTATAAAGAGGACAAAATCTAACTTTTTATCCACCCATGCTGTTGTGAATTATGAGTCATTCGCCAATAAAGCTGAGGTAAACCCAACCTCTATCGTCCAAGATGACTCTTGGCGTGCAACTGAAGATGATTTCATGCAGACCTCCTGGCAGACCATTGCAGACAACGAAGTGGACTCTGAAAATTCAGAGAATGAACGCGACGACTCTTATGGACGTAGGAAGAAGAGAGGAGCTATCTCTAATCGTAAACAGAGAGGACGTACAGCTCCCAGTCTTAAGAGAAAACCAGCCAACTTCTCCCATACTTCAAATGCAATCCACAATCAGTACATTCACGAAGACTTTGATGCTGTTGCAAATGTACCAGAGCCACCGTTGTTGAAGCCTGGCATAGGCCAGATTACAGTGTTCACTTGTAACCTTTGCAAGTCTAGGTACAAGTCCAAGGCTGGTCTCAATTATCACATGAATTCTCAACATCCCCAGTTGATAATCTCTAGTCCTGGGAGGGGTAGGACCAGTATTACTCAATTTTACTTTACTCAAGAAATCATAAATGATAGCGACTTTGTCCCAAATAATAATCAAGTTCATGGCCGAAAGACTGTGGGTAATACGGCCCCGATAACACCAAATAGCAGCAGTTCTAATCTCACAAACCTAACAAGCAGTATTTCCCTTTTGGAGGATCAGAAATTTGTAAGTTTCTTTCTCATCTGAGCTCTGAAGTAGAAATGAATTTGACTTTTCATAGATACCCAAAGTTCCAAATTTGACGCAACTAAGTTCGATATCCAGTGGAAACCTTCAGGCTTCCGATACAAGTCTACGACCCATTGATATGAGGCATATTCAGGTCCCACAGGGTCTTGTGAATAGTCCTCTATTAACGTTGAAGAGGAATGTCGAAGAAATTAGCAATTCTAGTACTTTCAGTAACACAAGCGATCCCCAACCATCCACCCAATCAAATCCCAACTCACGAACTATAAATAAAGGTCCTCTTATTAATCAGGGTAAGTATTAACTTGTCCTCTATTTGTAAAAGAGATTTCTCTAACCAATTAGATTATCTCTTGATAACTTTCTGTCTGTGGGTTACTTTTTAAAAGAAATTCAAACCTAAATGAATGAACATTTTAGTGATTGACTCTTCGCATCCCTCTGCTAGTACAAAGCTCTGCGATGTATGCTCTGGGAGGGTTGGAGAGAATAAGAGAACCAATCTTCCTGAGAACATGATCAAATGCTGCGACTGTTCGAGGTGCGGCCATTTCTCTTGTCTAAAATTCAGTGAGAACATGAAGAGCTCTGTGGACACCTACAACTGGCAGTGCCTTGAATGCAAGACATGTTGGCATTGTGAGACTAGTGAGAATGATGAGGAGATGCTCTTCTGTGACGATTGCGATCGTGGCTACCACATGTACTGTCTAATACCGCCGATTAACGAACCTCCGGATGGCAGTTGGTCGTGCAATTTATGCTTGAAACGCTTCAAGAGTGAAGCAGCCTCCACCAAATCTGGAGATGACAACTCGGAAGTAATCAGCATAAGTTAATATGTAATATTTTTATTTACTTTAATACATGATTTTATAGTTTTTCTTTAACACTTGCATCACTCTGTTCCGTTTTTGTCTTGTTTTCAGCCTTGCGCTTTAAAATCTAGAAAAAGAGAAATAAAATTTGACTTGTTCTAATTTGTAGGTATGAGGGCCTTTAATTACAAAAGATGATACTCACTCTTTTGGCCTTTTCAATGTCCTTCTTCTCATCAAAATTGATGTGATCCAAATCCTTTTAAAGAAGACTGATTAGAAATGCAACAATATTAGTCTTCGTAAACTTACTCTTTCAGCCTCACGCCGGGCTAATGTGACCTCTGCAATAATCTTGGCCACCTCCTTCTCATTGACGCCATACAATTCGAGTTGTTTATCTTTAAAATGCATAAAATTATAAATTATTTTGATCAAATAATTCCATTTAAAGCTCATTTATAAATAAATTCTCTAATTTACGTTCGGGTAAGATTAGAATAAAATTAATTTGCAACGGAGTTTTGAACTATAGCAAAGCAAGGTTTAGTCAGACTAGGTAAATACAAATTTAAAAATAATCCAAGAACTTAAAGATCTCTAAAAAAAGGTGATCCCTTAAAAAATGCTTTTATCTTTTCTGTTGATGATTCTAGAGTAGCCCTAATTGCTACTCTCAAATATTAAAGAATACACTCACCAATGGTTTCCTGCAAATTTTTGAGCCTAGCCACTTCAAACATGTCTGTGAGTGTAATAGCAATACCAGACTTGCCAGCCCTCGCTGTCCTCCCAACACGATGAATGTATTCCTTTGGGTTGAGTGGGACATTGTGATTTATCACAGCATCAACAGTCGGTATATCAAGGCCACGGCTAGCCAAATCGGTCGCTATTAGCACACGAACGTGGCTGGATTTGAAACTGGTGAGTGAGGCGATTCTCTCACGCTGCGGCATATTCGAATGCAACAAGACGTTGGAAATCTTGAGCTTCTTAAGAATCAATCCAATCAAATGACACCATTTGCACTTGTTAGTAAAGATTATGACTAAGGAGTGTGGATTCTCATTGAGAAAGTCGATCAAAATCTGTACCAGAAAGGCGTCCTTGTGTTCAGCTCGCATTATCACGTAGTACTGAGTTAACGTGTCAACTATACTACTCTGGACTTCCCTAATCATGATATCTGGCGGCCATAGGACGAGGGGTTTCTTGCCAGAGTTGTTGGCTGATTCAATGGCAGTATCGCAAGCTTTTCTCACATTTGAGGTTAGAGTGGCAGTGAATAAGAGATTCTGGCGTTTCTTTGGTAAATTAGAGATTATCAAGCCCAGATCAGTACCAAAGTTGTCCTCGAGAAGACGATCTGCTTCATCGAGAACCAGGACCTTGATTCGCTTTAGGGTCCACTCAATTTTGCTGTTGAAAAGTTCATCGTTTTCAAGATTCAGGTTGCTCCTCAGGAGATCTGCCAATCTACCGGGTGTTGATATCACAAGATTGGGGTTACGGGAGAGTCTAAAATAGATAAATTTTCAATCATGGTTTTTTAATTTCTAATATATTTACTCTAAAGCCAAGACTAATAAAAGATTTACTCCATGTTTTGTCTAACTGAATCTTTGCCACCAGTAATTGTCAATACATTAATCATATTTTTCCCATTTACAGTATTCAAGCCAGCTGCTTGTTCTGCAATCTGGTGAGCTAATTCACGCGTAGGTGTTAGTATCAGGGCGTACATTGGAACTAGCTCATGGACGAGGTTCTGGATAATGGGAATGAGGAATGCAGCTGTCTTACCAGAGCCCGTCTGGGAGCAGGCAAAAAGGTCACGATCTAGAATTAGACTAAATTTATGTAACAAACTCTGGAATATTAAGGGGATACAATTTTTCTGCACATCAGTCGGCCTTGAGAGACCTTTATCATTAAGGATATTGCAAATCTCTTTAGAGACTCCGATTTTAGAGAAACTCATGAGATTAATTTGAAATATTGCATTACTAAAACTAATTTCTCTAAAGTCATTTTGAAGGTTTTAAAATTTAAAATGAGAAATCTTACAAAAATTTAAGCATGACCAATGCTCATAGTCATAGAGCTGATCTGAAGCAGAAGAACAAGACTCATAAGGGAGAGAAAAAATCGCACAAATCCAAGGAATTAGCTACTGTAAAGACAAAAGCCAAAAATAGGTTTTTGAATAAAAAGGAAAGTAGACTCAGAGCCAAGCAATTAAGAAATAACAAGTCAAAAATTGTTAGTTTAATTCCATAAACCCTTCATTATATCATTATTATTCTAACGTTGATTAAATTTTAATGAATTTGGTCTTGATATAATTTTAAGCTGAAATAAAAAGATTGATAATTAGTTAAAAATGATTTATTTAGGCAAAAGAATTCCTCAAGAATAGCAGTACAAATGAATTCGTGCAGGTGTCCATAGTGCCGCTGTGTGAGACAATCGATCCCCATTTAGCTACCACACTACTCCTCAAGACAGACTCAAACGTCAAAACCTTTAACATTTTCAATTCCCGTCTAAACACCTCCTATGTCCAATTTGAGAGGTTTAAGAAGAATATCGTTCTCAACATTGTTGAGTACGGCAATGTCTTTCAAACTATCGATCTGGTCCATGCCTCGGATTGCATCCTATTTCTAGTGCCTAGTGTAATCGATGAATTGATTTCTTGCAAGACTGAGAAGCTTCTCAAGGCCATCTTCTCTGTCGGCCTACCACCTTACATGTTCGTTGCGATGTCCAACATGTGCGACGCTAAGGGCTTGAGGAACTACCTAGAGAGTATTTACATTGTACCCGACCATAAGGTCTGGTGCCTGAACAACCCATCTGATGCCTCCCTCTTCCTACGTCAATTGTGTGAAAAGAATCTCGTCCGCGTACCTCCCAGAGCACAGTCTAGTGCTGGGGCTGGTATGTGCGCATTCGTCCAAAACTCTGGCAAGTTTCGCTCTGTTGTCAAGCCCGAACATGTCGTCATTGAAAAGAAGGGAGAAGACAGTTATGTTAAGATAACTGGCCTTGTGCGCAGAGCACCCTTGATTCTCGATGAAAGTCTTAGAGAAATTATGCAAGTGAGTTTTTCTGACGGATTTAAAATGTAATGATTTAATTTCATGTCCATTTATTTCTCGTGAATGCACAGAATGATTTTTCCTTTTTTTACATGAAAGATTTTTCAAAAATTATCTTGCTTGAGAATTTGCTAACAATTTTAAAAATTTGCTTTTCAATTTGAATGAGTAAATGGTAGTAAATGAAATTACTAAAGTTCTTACAGCTTTACTGTATTAAACTATTTTTATCTAACGCTCAAATTTTAAAAATTAAAAAGAAATTCTTGAGTTTTATCGTTAAAATTTATTGAAAACTTTACTTCAAAATTAGGTTGACGGTTCTGGACCATATCTTCACGTCCCAGGCTTCGGTGACTTTCAATTGGCCTCTGCTACCTGGACCTCAGACCCTGCTAGTTCCCTCAAGCACTCCTTCTCTCTTGTCGACGATACCATTAGAGCAGAGGGAAATGTTAAAGAGTTTTCCCTACTCAATTGGACCCGTAACATTGAATGGGATGAAAATGAAAAGGAATCCGCTCGTGAACACGAAATCGAAGCGATTAACGCCGATGAGCAAGACACCTCATTTGACGAATCAGAGACGGAATCTGATGACGATGAAGTCTCTGAATCTGAAGAAGAGGAGAAAATGGAAGAAGACGCCTCTGATGACATATCTGTCCATTCGATAGACTCTGCTGAGAATAGGGCCGCTCTGAAAAAGTTTAGGAAAAAGTCTTCTACCTCAAGTAATTGCGATGACGTCACAGGAGAGGACAACTTCTCTTCCTATTCGTGGGAGGGCAAATCCGCTAAAACAGCCAGTAGCACAGGCAAATCTACCCTTTCTCAGGCCCAACTGATGAAATTCCGAGAGTCACGAGTAGAATCCCTCTTCCCAGATGAAGTTGAGACGCCCTTTGATATTCCCGCCAAGGATCGCTATGGAAAGTTTCGCGGTCTTGACAGATTCCGCTCCAGCGAATGGCCTATTGATCAAGACCCGCCGCTGCCGATAGAATATGCCAAGTCTTTTCGATTCCCCAATTACCTTCGTGATCGGAGGTCAATATTCAAATTTATGATTCATCGCTTCAAGGGCATATCCACTGGTAATCAGACCCCAGGGACCTTTATTCCATGTGGATCGCTGAGTACTCTTACTCTGGGTCCAATGGACGCAGTGACTGCTGAATCCATTCATAATAACATCCACGGACCGAAGCAGAGTCATCTCTTTTGCTGGTCCTTATTGCCGCACGAACGACGCTTCTCTGTCGCCCACTTCTCCATGAAGAGGTCTGCGAATGTCGCGCGGATAGCTCCACACATTGACTCTATCGCCAATAAGGCTAGTGACATTTACAACAAGTACACAGATAGTGAAGATCTTAGCATGGAAATGGGTGAAGAGGCGAATTGGGCAAATCAAAAGACCAACGAATTCCTGGAAGAAAACATTCACTCCAATCGAAAAGAGTACAAGTGCAACCCTAATGATATTCTCGAAGCGGAGCCGATTAGGTCCAAGGAACCAATGGTCTTTCAAGTGGGCATACGTCGTTTCCTCTCTTGTCCCATCTACTCAGAGTCCCTCAGTAAAGTGAACGTAAAGGCACGTTTTGAGAAGTTCCTCACCGTATCCCTGACTACTCCAACAATCGCCTCTGTCTACGCCCCTGTCGTCTATGCACCCCAGAATGTCCTCCAATTTCGTGTGAGGACCGACGAAGATGAATACGGCAATGTAAGTGAGCCCTATATTGGCGAAATGGTCGCAACTGGGTCTGTTTATAGTGTTGACCCTAAGCGTTTGGTGATTAAGAGAATCCTACTTAGCGGGCATCCCTACAAGATTAACAAGAGGTCAGCTGTTGTTAGGTTCATGTTCTTCAACCCTGACGATGTCAACTTTTTCAAGCCAGTTCAACTGCAAACCAAGTGGGGAGCCATAGGACATATTAAACAGAGCGTCGGAACACACGGTCTCATGAAGTGTGTCTTTGACCGCCAGCTGACTAGTGCAGATGTCGTATTGATGCCACTTTACAAGAGGATCCTACCGAAGCCTTCTTATCTTGCTGCTCTTTCGACCAGTCTCCTCTGTGAGGAAGATGACACACAAGTTGGCGTCAAGTCCAACCTCCCTAGGGATGTTGCCCTCAATCTAAAGTCGTGTCTGAAAAAATTGGAGAATCCTGAGCAGAAGAAGAACAGCGTTAGAATTATAGATGACCAACGTGAAATGATGGAAGTTTTCAATTGAATAAAATTTATTTATCAATCAATATTGACCTTTGTGAATCTTTTCATTTCTCGGTCATACAAGAAAGTGAAGGCGTTGCGAACATCGAACCACATTGCATTTGTACTGATACCTAGATTCTTTAAAGATGATTCTTGTCCAATGTAGTTGTTGAGATTGGCCAACTGATGGAGTGTGTTTATCTGTGAGATTCTGTCCACTTCATCGAGTGCGCTATCAACTTCTAATTCAAAGCTGTCGCTCCATTCGTGATTGAATACGTAATTTCCTTTTTCATTTACATGGGTTTTGTATAGATCTGCCCCATGGCGACAAACCCAGTTCTCAATGGGTTTCTTATGAACGCCAGGTCTTAATTCGTTGATATCCTCCTTGGCTAGTTCATTTAATAGGTTGATTGCCTTTGAAATGATAATTATTAATCAGGATTTTACCTTGCAATCTGAGTGTCCACAGACAATAATATTCTTGACGGTAAACTTTGTGCAAGCTAAATCAATCATGCCTGGAATAGAGTTTTCAGTCTTGACGTCCTTAATTTGATCTGGGGAAATGGAGAGAAAGTTACCCGGATTCCTAGCTATAAACATTGATCCCGGTTGCAGATTAAGAAACTTGAATGGGGCCAATCTCGAATCAGCACAAGTTATCATTAGAGAATGCGGCTTTGGAAATTAGAAGTTGACTCACTCCTCCGATTTCAGAGATTTTCTTCATATCGGCGAGATATAGTTCTCGGGCATTTTTACCCAGTGATACTGCCTTCTTGAGAATTCTATCCATTAGTTAGTGAAAAAAAACATTTGAAATTGCACAGAATAATGATTTAAACAGAAATTAATTTTTTTATTCTTCCAATGTTTAAAGTATACAATTTAGTAATTTAATTAAATTTAAATAGTCAAAAACGTCCATTTTGCAGCTGTAGAACCTTACATACTTGATATTAATATATATTCAAAAAAAAAAGTCTTATAAAATAATTTTGAATCAATATTAATCTTATATTCTCTATTACACAACTTATAAACAGTTTATTATTCTAATTTCTTAATTGGCTTCTTTTTTCTTGAAGCCTTCTAGACAAACTTCTAGAAGGATTTAAATATTAAAACAAGTTGGTAGATATAACTCACTAGTTTTTTATCAAAATAAAAGCAATTTTTATTTAGAGTCTATCAAATGACAGAAATTCCATCTTTTAAAAGATTCTTTTTGTCTCATTTGGAATCCAAATTTTGGATCATTACACCAATAAATTGATCCAAACTAGATCTTGATAACTTCCAATCATTTAATTTTTAAAAATAAGTAGAAATAATTTGACTATATTCTCCAAATATCGATCTAGTTTAGATAGAATTAGTTCCTTTTTCATTATCTTTCCATACATCTCTCTCTGTCTTGTGATTGGTTGTTTCTTCTACTCTCACCTCCTGATTGAGTAAATTCTCCCTTGGAATATCATTCCTTTTCATTTTTCTCTCTCTCTACGTTAGTCTGTATCAAAATCAAATGGATGAATTCTTGGTGATAACTTTGCTCAAATCCTAGTCGCGTTCTTCCTCTCAAAAAAGCAGTTAAACTTGATTGAGAATGCACATTGTAAGTCTATGATTAATGGGAAATACTAACGGAAATCAAATTCCCACAACTAGAGGACCCCGTGCGGCAAACCAGCTTATCGATGGAAATCCGACATTTAACTCGAATCATCGCCTAAATGTTGTTCAGTCAGATCAGAGGGAGAGGAAGAAAAATTATCTGAAAACCCACTCAGTCTCTTCCTCATTCCAAGATCAAGAGTTTGATGATACCACTGCATTGGACTACAGAAAAATAATCGATCGTGGGGATCTTTTAAGGGATTTAAAGAACCGTTTCAAGAACCGAAAGTCCTCCTCAAAGATCTCGCAACGCGCGGTATCCTCAGACCTCTCAAATGTCTCCATTAAAGTGAATGGCCTCTTCCCGAATCGACAGAATAAGATGAATCGCAGGTCCATGGTCTCGTTCACATTACTGAATAAATGCGACGAGAGTGGGACCTCTTATCAGGACCTAGAGTTGAGTAAGAGTACCTGTGAGATTATTTCATATGTCAGTGAGGACCTCGGCGAGTCGACTCAAGGGGCCGAGGAAAAGCTCGATTTGAAGTCGCTGACGATAAGCGACAAGAAAATTTCATCTCCCAAGAGTGCAAACAAAACATTTCTCGAAAGAATTAACGAGAAGACTTCTAGAAAACTTTTCATCGGAAGGAACAAAAAGTTTCGCGATGAAAAGACCAGCTCTTACGATGAGAGATTTAACATGGTCTCTGAACGGCCTGAGAAGAGAGAATCAGTCGATGAATCAAAGGCTAATTACGGAAAACTGAGAAAGTCAACATCCTGCAACAGTCTCAAGATTATCAGTCAGCCATGTCGCTCGAGTGGAATTGAGAAACCAAAGTTGAAGCCACATGAGATTTTCGATAAGAGTATCATTAACATGACCGGTTCGAGGATTCTCAGATGCGTAGCCTATTTCGTATACCAAAATTGTCCCAGTCAATTTATGACTAGTGATTTGAGTATGTTTCCTGAAGGGAACTCATTGCGCCCGGTTACAATTGCCTCATGGATTCGAGGCATCGATAAGGCCTTATTGGCCCAGGGCTGGTCAGAGTTACCGTTCATCTGTCCAGTGAGTATGACTTTTCTATATATGCTCCTCAAGGACTACATAAATGAGAATTATATAAAAGACCCATCAACATTGCATTCTGTTATAATGGCAGCCCTATATTTGACATACTCATACATGGGAAATGAGATCAGTTATCCCCTTAAGCCTTTCCTAATGGCAGAGATGAGTTTCAACAACAAGGAGACCTTCTTCAACAAGGAAATTTACTTCAACAAAGAAACCTGTACCAACAACAAGGACACTTTTAACAACAAAGATACTTTCAGCAAATCTCGGGCTACAAATCGAAATATAAGCACCTCAATTTCCTCATCCAACTACGATTTGAATAATATGGACGCACGAATGTTAATAGCCGAGGAAAGAGATCGTTTTTGGGTCCTCTGCTTGAAGATTATGAACGAAAAGAGTTCTATAATGTTAAAGTTAAACTCGAACAATATGTATTTTCTGGAATGCTTTTTCGAACTCTGTGCATATAGCCCGTCACCGATTCTTAATCCCCTTTAACGACATCACAAATAAGACAGTAGGAGGACCAGAAGACAAATTATACCCTCAATGAGATGGATTTTATTTTTTTAGTCCTACCCCACTCCAAAGTCTTTCAGAATTTTATTTTTTTGTTTTTTTCAACCCCTCTTAAAAATATGGATGACTTTTTGTCAATCATTTCAGCCTAATTACGCCGAATGAGATGATTAATCATTATCCATGTATAATACATGATTTCCTGTCGTATCTATACACGATCCTTAACAATTATGTACAATAATATCCCAAGTTTCAATTTCCAACCAGAAATATATACATGATCAGCTCAAGGAAAAGAAGAATCAATAAAATATATTTATTCATGTATGTGTGGAGAATTTACGTGAATTCATTGAACTAACTTGTATTTTAAATACACCTTTCATTGAGAAAGAAAGTGTTGAGAGCTCATTTAAAAGTAGCATTAACCAATCGATGAAGGAGAGATCTTGACTACTTCTTGATGCATAAAGAGAAATCATCGAGACGAATATTTATTGCTCAACGATTGAGGAGCAATGAAACGAGGGGGGGGGGAGAAGAATTGATTTCTCCTGTCCTACTACTTCACGAAAAAAAGAGAAGAATTTTTTCACATCCACGATAACTCAGTGTATAAACAAAGAACGATGTTAGTTCTTTTCAATGTTTTAGTAAACATTGTTAACTCTTTTGATATAGGAACGTAGAAGAAAAAAGTAACTATACTCAATGTGAAATGTAGTCATTATTCTAGATGGGCTGTAGGATTAGCGTTTTTCACTCTCCGTGTAAATAGCCTTTACGTGTCAACTGCCTGCTTTTCAGATACACACCCTTCTGGAAAATTATACAATAATTTGAAATCATGCTACGAAATTGTAACAAAGGGTGGCCCAGAAAGTTAGTGTGCTAATTATATTTATGCAGAATATCCAACTATAAAAATCGTAATTATTTGAAGCCAAGCTATTTGATTGGTCTCTAGTTCTTATAAAATGGCTCTTTTACATTCAGCGGTCATTTATACCATTGTATAAATGAATCTTGGTGAATCTGAAGAAGTTCAAGACCTAGACATAAAAGGAGAGACGATATTTATCAAGTCATTGTATCTCTATATGGGACTAGTGAAGATGGATAAGATGGTATCGGGATAAACCAACCAGGAGAAAGAAAGAGGAATATCGAGTATCTCATTGATGCAACTCCTATAATGAAACGGAGAAGATTATCAATTAAACCTCCATCAGAAGTTGTGTACGATGGAATCAAAAATCAGACTATAAGGACTGATAGAGTAGGAGATTTAGAGATGGACTTTTTGGTCGTTTCAATGGACTATTTGGGGACTATTTTCATAATTTACATGGTTAATAAGTGATAAATATTTAATACACAGTTTCTCGTGAAATCATGTCTAGATTATAATTATCATCTAAAAGAGGTAAAATCAAAAAGCAGTGCCCTACTCTGCCTTACCCAAGAGGAGTACGCATTGCTTCTGAAATGTAAACCGACTTCAACTGATGTTGAGAGAATTTTTTTCAAAATGGGCTAATTTTTAATGAAATATTCGCAAGCTGTATTTCTGTTAATTCTAAATTCATGATCCCTGATCAATGACCAGTCCTTGAAGGAGTGTGGTTTAAAGTTAACAAAAGACCAGCAAAATTTAATTTATTGGGTTTATATTTTGAAAATTTTCTATTGAACTGTCCGGGTGCCAAGGTCCTTAAGGTCCTTTTCATTATCTTTGATTATCTAAAATCATTCAATTAATTCTTTAGTTTTTAAATACTACCTATGAGTATGTCTTCTTTACAACTCTGCTAGTCCCAGTGTGCATTTGAAAGTATGCCAAGGGAAACATTCGAGATCCTTTAATAAACATTACACAGAAGTGAGAAATTAAAATTTCAAACTTGTTTCCTCGAAGAAAAGAAAATGTCTGCCAAGTTCTAGATACAGCTCACTTTAAATTCTGCCAGACAAATTTTAGCTCTGGACAACTTTGCAGCATCCCTAGTATGCGACTCAGCCATCTTCTCAGCAATGCTCAGCTTTGAGAGAAAGAATCCGGCCATCTCTCTATCCAGAGTGCCATCCAGCTCAATGTCCAGGTTATCATCGCTACTGCTGACAGAGTTTTTCGGCTTTACGAGACCCCTGAGGAATTGCCTGCGATGGGCGTCGTGCGCTGGTCCCCATGAAGGAATGGGCTTCACGAATTCTTTAAGTATCTAGGCCAAAATTTCAATATTCACTTGAAACTACTTGCGAGTAGAAGTCTTGAGTAGAAATAATCCCCACTTTGGCAAACAATAGGGTAGACAGTAAATTGGATTACCTTATCGAATTAGAAATCGAGAGGGTATCTAGAGATTGATTACAGAATATTATTTTTAAGTTATTGTCAAGGCCCTAAATACTATGAAATATCTTCAGAGAGTTTTTTATTAATTTAGATTACAATTGAAGATTGAGACAACTCAATTCTAAAAGAGAGAAATATACCGGGAGATCCCATCTTTTTATAAAATGAATTAGTTTTTTGAATTCAAACGGAAAAAATAATTCATACATGAATAATACAAAAAAAATGTAAAACAAGAATTATTTCGGTCACTAAAGTTTTTGTAATACTTGAGTAAGGAGAATGCCAAATTTCCCTAAAGTGCAGATTTAAAAAAAAAGCTTTCCTCTAACATAAAGTACTCTGATATAATAAGAGTGACTATCATTGGCCTCATTGTTGAGGGCCAATAGAATCTCATCTGTCAACTGAAATAGGTGTTTATAAGATCAGAATAACTCACAATAAAACCGCCTTCCTTGCAGTATTTATAACAAAACCAAGCTGGGATGAAGCAGACGAGTCCGAAGGAAATGAAGACTTCGAGAATTCTATAACCAATTGGATAATAGTCGCCGTTTGCTAGTTTACAAAAGCCTCTCTGAAAAGAGAATCCCAGGAGGAGGATTATAGTCAGGGGTGTTATCACTACCCAGGTTGACTTCCAATAGATATTCAGCTTCCTATCCAGCATCAGAGTTATGTCACAACAGAATTGACGAATTCCTTGAGAGAATTTTCAGCTAGATGTTTTTCTCAATTGAATTTACTCAAACATCATTATTACAATTCAGAAACTAATAATCTATCGTTGAATTTTAAGTGGACTCGACTGTTTTTTCACTTCATTCATAGCAATGGATCATCAGGAAGAAAAGAAGTGACCAGTCGTCTTTTTGGTCTCTTTTTTAAATTATTTAAACTCATTTTTATGGACAAAAGAAAAGAAAATATTAACTTGAAATCAAGAAATTTTAACTCTTGAAAGACATAAAAGAGGTTGAGGCCGGTGTAGAGGAAAAATGCATTTTAATACAGTATAATGTCATGATTTAACATTTCTAGAGTTTTCTTGCCATTCAAATAAAAATTTAACCTACCATAAAGATGGGAGACCACGAATAGTTCTCCGAGGCCAATGATCAGCATTGGGAATCCGAATAAGGTGTAATCGATCAGAGATAGCAGATATGTACCACCATTACACAATAACGGAATGCCGAGGAGAAAGTTGAAGATGCAAATTCCGATTCTGTCAAAAGGAAATGTTTTCTTTCAGAATTTATTTTAAATCCATCTACAGAATTAGTCTTTGAAATGAATTTTCTATTGATCACGAAATATTTTAGGAAATAAACTTTTTTCGGCTGTTGTCGGCCAACGTAAAATTATTTTTCAAGTAGGAATTGTTATACAGGTGATTTTCTATCTAGTATTTTATCTTGTGTAGGCAGAAATATGAATTTTTCTCATAAAAGATATTCTGCGGTGTTATAAATTAATTCTCCATATCTGACGATATTTCCTTGTGGCGGGAAAATATTTCTGTGTACATAATTCTTTTGAAAAATAGATTGTTAGAATTTTACCCAGAAATCAAACATTCTCTGAACCTCAATTTTACGCTGAATTTAGTTGATTTGAATATAAATCTTATTTAACTCTAAGATCATTCAATCACAGAAATTGTACAGAAAACAAAATTAAACAATCTTGATAAGAAATTCTGAAAAGTCTACTTTTGGTTAATTGATAAAGAATAGACTCGAGTCAGAGTTGCATTACCTAAAGTACATTTCGTGTCTTTTAGTAAAGCGAATCTTGGACCTGCGTAGTTCATCCACTATGCCTGAGAGGACAGTTTCAACAATGGAGAACTGGGACCCAAACCCTAGGGTCAACATCATCAAGAAGAAGAGGATGGACCAAAAGGGTGCCCCGGGAAGCTTCATCAGCGACTCTGGATAGACGATGAACACGAGGCCTGGCCCTAGAGGAGATTGTTAAGACATTATTTTGAGAACTAAAGATGTCTTTATTAAGGAGATTTAGATCCAAGGCTTACTTAGAAGTAGTAACTTTTTTTCTAAGAAATTGATTATTAAACCTCCTCATTTTTTTTAATTTTATACACTTCTGCAAATTTGAAAAAAAAACTTACCGCCTTTTGCGACCTCTTGAATTGTCACATTCTTATCGTGTGCCATTACTCCAAGGTTTGCAAATATCACCGCACCAGCAAAGAGAGAAGTCGCGAGGTTCACTATTGTTATGATAATGACATCGCTACACGCAGAATATGAATTTAAGATATTTTCCATTTCAAACACCAATTACTCACGAGTAGCAATTGTTTTTGAATTTATTGAAACTTGACATTGCAATCAGGCCGCCGTTGCAGACGGACAGGGAGAATAGGACCTGTGTAGCTGCTTCTATCCAGACGCTAACGTGGAGGAGCTTAGAGAAATCCGGGGCTATGTAATAGTAGAGGCCATTTAAGGATCCTTTCAACGTCAAACTGTGGATCAACATTATCGTTAGAACAACGTATGGAAATATCGCTGTGAAATAGGCCACCTGAAATGATTTCAAGATCAGAATTTGATCTGATTACCTCTGATAATTTAAAATTGTTTATAGAATACACATACTACTCATTAGTGCAGTGGGTAATCTTTGTGAGAAACTTACTTTACCGAGAGATTTAATGCCTTTAATTAGAGCCCCACAAACAATTACCCAAGAAGCGAATAAGCACAAGGTCGTTCGCCAATTCGGCACGCCAAAATCGTCTATAGATGAGGACATTTGTAGGACGTAATTTCTAAAATTGAAAAAAACCAAGGTAACAGAATTTGTATGCTATATAAAATCATCAAATTACTCATAGAATTCTTCAGTGGATGTTTTTGACAGGTTGATAATGCTCTGATTTTTGATTGACGCTTCCGAAAGGAATGAAAATAATTAATTTTGTAATATGAAATCATCGTCAAGAATAATTGCTGCAGAAAAAATATTGATAGAAATTGGAAAAGCAATAATTCTCCAACGGAAATTACCATTGACGTGAAGTTGTGCAAAATGGGATGGATAGTTGGTTATTAAATAGGATTTGTATGTGCTATTGGGTATTAAATAAATTATACTTTTTATACACTACTATCATGTTAATAATAATTGTGTGTGAACAAAATCGGTTTTTCTCTTTTAATTACGTTTTGAATTATTTCAAAAAAAAGTACTACTCATCAGTAGATTCAAGTGAATTATTAAGAGGGCAACAGAATATCGCAGCTTGAAAGTAATTACATTTTTTTTAGAAAGAAGTAATCTCATTCAAAATACATTTTTGATCATCAACGCTAATTCTAGTTCAAAAATGAAATGATGATCACTCACGATCAATGCAATTGACGGTATTCCACCAATTGTGGCACGTGGACCATGGTAGGACCGAGGTGAAGCTCGACACGAAGAATAAGAAGCAGTGGGAGACAATAACCAGATAATAAATGGACAAGACCCAACTTATCACGACCATGCTATACCCGAGGCCCTTGAAGAGGGGACAAATGTCCCATATCGAAATGGGCCCTAGGGAAGCGAATTGGCCAAAGGCGAACTCGAAGAAGAACAACGGCAGACCCACCATTACGACCATTATTAGTAAGGGTATTAGGAAGGCTCCTCCGCCATTATTGAAGCAGAGATAGGGGAAACGCCAAACATTCCCCAGACCCACAGCATAGGCGATGGACGTCAGGAAGAATTCCATCTTTCCCGACCATGCCGCGCGGTCCCCAATCGCTGTATCCTTAAAATCTAGGCTCATTTCTAATGTTTATTTAAAGTCTTACCGTTAGAGCTTGATCAGGTTTTAGATGATTTTATTTCAAATTGAAAATTATTCAACTTATAAGCTTATTTAGAGAAAAATATATAAATTATGAATTTTAGAAATTAATGAATAATTTCTCGTAGAAATTTATCTAGAAATAAAATTTGTTATTCATGAATTTTGATCAAATTTCGTTCATAATTTTGATTAATTTATCTTCATATTAGACAACAAGAAACTAACAAGGTACTCTATAGTACAGCTATTAGTGTTCTTTTTCAATTCTACACAATGTGTGGTACACATGATAGCATGTTCAGAGGTTTCTCTAGATAAAAATCAATGATATACACTAATTTTTTTACTGAAACTCGAGATTAATCATGACCACAGTCTTTATTTTTTAATTTTCTTTTGCTTGGATATGCCCAAAAATAGAGGTGGCATTGAACTGAAAGATGAGAAAAGTATTATCTAGACTAATTTTCGTTCGTGATGTAAAATAGGCTAACTAAATATGTCTGGGTCTAGTAGAGATCCACTTGCACGACGCAACTCTAATTAGATTTTTATCCGGAAAATATGCGCTCAATTCAAATTTTGTGTGAATTTTCAGCTTTAAACCAATCTTATATTTTGAAATTTTATTTTTATGATTAGGTATTAATCTTTCTGACTGTCTAATGGGCAATGTCTAATTTTATTTAAAATCTATATGAAATGTCAAACTAAAGAATTTATTGTAAGGGTACTTAAAAGTAGCTTCCTATACTGTAAGAAGTTGATGAACTGAAATCGTATCGGACTTGAAAGAAGAGTTTATTTTTGAAAATAGATAAATAAAATTTGAGCATTTACATCTAATTTGTATAAAAGAGTGATAAAATCTGAATCTAATTTGAGCATAGCGTCTGTAGGCATCTAGGAAAAGAAAGAGAGGTTTAAGTTGACTAGTGGAATTACCCAAAAGAGCATCCGCAAGACTCACTGATTCTTCATGACAACGAGAAGGGCAGCTTCCGAAAGTAATTCTTCCACCTGGAATCGATACTTGTCTCCCCGCACCTCCACAGGCCGCACCTTGCCAGTGGTCTTGCGTGATTTATCATCTTCCTCCAGAGTGTTTTGAATATCCAACTTGTTTTTTATCAGCATTTGATCAATCTTCTGAATGGTCTCATTCGTCAAATTGTTCATCAGATCTCTAAAGGGGAGAAAGATTAGCTTATCTCTCAAATATCATTGGCTTGTTCTACAATAATGGATTACGGCGCTTACTTGTAAAGGTTCTTACGATCATTCCATATGATCTGATAGAGATCTTCAGTTGTACGCCAGCGAATCTCGTTGTTGTTGAGTACAACAAGACCCAATTGTGTTATTCGATGAATCTGTCTTGCAATGCTGAATAGGTAGTCTCTCCTCAGTAATATCAGAGGTTGGCTTAGGGCAAGTTTTGCTGAAATCTCATTCGTTGCGAGATTAAAGTGATTCAGATTCGATGAGCTGATCCTTCCACTGCTCTTTGAGAAGATGGTCGCTTGCTGCTTGATGAGTTGGGCTCTCTCTAGGCTGTCGTGGGGGAGATTTAGAATATCCTATTTAAAATAATAAATAAATTGTCAATCATCCTACTTGTGAGTATAGCTTACTGATACTTTTGAAGTTTTGTTACTGGAAGGTGAAATTCCGGGCCAGAATTTGGGAATTTGCGACTGAAAGGCCTTTATAGCAATGTCAATCTTCAAAATGTCTATTTTGGCCAATTGATTCATCAAGACCTTGCCATTCGGTGAAACCCTGTTTGTCAAATCAGCCAGCGGGGATGAATACGGCCTCTTGGCAGCTTCTTCATTCTCAAAGCTATTCCTCTTCTTGACCGGAGTGGATGTCTGCGAGAGGACCTTGTGCTTCACTTCATAATCTTGTGGCACCTGGTGTGAGATGAATTGTTGCTGTAGTTGCTGGAGGTAACTCTGGGGTTCTGTGTAGGCTAGAAAAAGATTTATAAATTTCACTGTATTAAAAAATCATGAGAGATGTAAATTACCATTGGAATTGTACTGCGTGTAGGATTGGTTGTGAGGATTGAAAAAGTTATTCAGGGAACTCCATATGTTCGGATCTTGGAGTAGGATCTGTCCTTGAAAGTTGTTTATCACGCTCTCCTGGCTGTCATTGGAGTAAATCGAGCAAGGGGATTCTATCGAGTTTGGCCGTCTGCCTAGGGCCTTGACGAGGCGTCTCACGTGCAATGGCTTCTCTTTCATTCCTACCAAAGTTAGGAACTCTTCAAACTCAACATTGTTTGCCATGGTCTCTTTGAGTTGTTCCACGTCATCGCCACCGATTTCAATAAACTTTTCGAAATACTCCAGTAAATTGGCATCCTTCAAGAGGTTCTTGACGTTCTGCTTTCGTTCGTTAAAGTTACTCCATGGACTGTCAGAGGATGCCATATTGGGTGAGTGATAATGGCAGAGGGAGCTTTATAAGCCTAGTGTGCATTTGCTCGATTCTCATTGGTTCACAGTAATGCTGTACTCTGATTGGTTGTTGGGTACTACGCAGTAATTCATTGAATTTGAGAATACTATTTTTGTACTAGATTTTAGGTAAAATGATGCAGAAAAAGAGATGTAAATTAATATTGATTGGAGACTCTGGAGTTGGAAAGACGTCGTTAATCAAGCAATTTTGTAACGGCAATTTCTCTGAGAACATTAGTAGCACAATTGGCATAGACTTTTGCAAAAAGTCAATGGTTATGTATGGCCATAATATAGAGGTTGAAATCTGGGATACAGCTGGACAAGAGAGATTTCGCTCGATAACTGCTAGCTTTATGCGCAATGCCGATGGTTACATCATCGTCTACGATGTTACCAAAGAGGCAACATTCACCAACATTCGTAATTGGATCGATGTAATAAAGGATCAGTCTACAAAGTACATAATTGTTGGCAACAAGACAGATTTGGCCGATAAACGTGTCGTTTCAACGGAAATGGGTACACAACTTGCTGAGACTTATGTAACACTTCATATGGAGTCCTCTGCACGTCAGAATGATTCAGTATCTCCAATATTCATCAACCTTCTATCATTAATTAAGCCGGAAGATTTGAAAGATTTTGAAGACATTAATAACCCCTTAAAATTAACTCCTCAGGCTACACCGACATTAGCACAGAAACAAAAGGATACCCAAAATCGTTGTTGTACATATTTTTGAGTGAATGCTTTATTTTTACGTAAAAATAAATCATTTAAAATTTTGAAAAAAAATCCACACAATAAAAGTGTGAAATCCCCCTCAAGTCAGTCAATTGCTTTGTAGTGATTTTGGTGTTAGATAATGACTTAATTGACACTGTGTGTGTTAAACACCTTTTTCCATTATATTGAGGTCTTTAATTTCAAATTAGCACCTCTAAAATAGAGACTATCAACCATTGGCAACTGATGTATTATGAAAAATCGTGGATCAATTCATTCAAACAAGAGTTTGCTATTAATTTTCATTCAAAAAAACGCTTGTAACAAGTCTTTTAAATTACATTCTCCTAATGACTTGGGCAGAAAGACTGATAATTATAATCTGTCATTGAATTGTGTGTTTGATTCACATACGCACCATCACAGGCTCAGCAGGAGAAGTGGTTATTGAGACAAGAGGATTGACGACACCTGAAATTATCACTAGGTACATTAGACAGAGAGTATCAGAGAATAGTTAGAAAAATAACTACAGTAGAAATATACAAAGTAAGATAAGCCTTATCTCATGACAACAGTAGGCAAATTCTTGCACACAAAGGGTGCGTTCGTGTATACTTGAAATTAACTGTGCCGGACCCCTTTTCTCTTAAATATTCTCTTTAACCGCCCACTGTTTGCATAGAAACATGGTAAAGATAATAAGGATTAACTAACGATTCTCAAGATTCGTTTATCTACAGGGGGCATTTTATCAAAACTCTAAAGTTGATTCCGACTTGGTCAATTTAGTTAATCAAGCAATCGTGGTGCCTTGTTTAACTAGAGAAAACTCATAATTTTTCAAAATAATAATCTTTATTTTAGAAAGTGATTGAAATAATATTTTCAAATGAATAAATAGTTTTTTTGTCTTAAAAAGATAGGCGGTTTTCTCTATATTAACTAAAAACTACTTTTAAGTAAGCAGATTTAAACTTTTCACTTTTTTCTGATCAATTTGAAAGGATTTAAAAAGCGTTTCTTTTTCTCTCGTGACTCATCCATCTTGGCGTTCTTAAAGAGTTGAAGTTCCTTAGGTGTTTCAGGAGAAATTTTTCCAAATTTGTACTGCAAATCATTATTAAGTGGCCTTATTGACGTCAAATCAACACAAGAGGTCGTAGAAGTTTGCTTGTCAGTTCTAACTGTATCCGGGAGCTGAATGGCTGAGCCATTGTTTTCAATCTTTGATGAATCACATTTATTCTGTTCCATCAGGCCAGGCAGCATTTGACTGAGCTGCATCTGATTGGGCTGCATTTGTGGCATAAGACCGCACGAATTCTGACACATTGGACCAAAGTTTTGAAAACTGGGTAGTGGTTTTATCTGAAAGTTTCCATTTTGGACCATATTCTGCGCCCTATTAGATGTCTCTAGGCACATTGCTGGACTCGGAGAGGAGCTAAAGATGAAAGTTGGCTTCGTTTCTATTAGGGGGACCTTGGGGTATATTTTATCTTTCAACTCCTGAGTCATGATTGGTTTATTTAGGTCGCATAACTCAGACTTTTCATTATCCGAGAGGCGACTAAGTGCCCAGATTGCTGCTAGGCATTGGATCGTTTTAGCCCATGGACTGCTCCCTATTTGAATGAAATGATTAGACTAATTGCTAGAAAAATGATCTGATGCTCACCATTCATGAATGAGGAGATATTTTTTGAAAATTGGGCATCTGAAAATCCATTTGACATCATGTTGTTGCAGATTCCGTTCATTTGATTGGACTGATAATCTTGTCTTATCGTTGAGTTGATCAAGTCCTGAAATTTATTCTTTGCCTCTTGACGTACGAGAAACTTTGGAATGTACAAACAATTTTTGATAATCTTTTTATATCCACTATTGGATGAGTTTCTTTCCCAATTATCTGCAACTATCACGTCACAACTCTCCATTCGTGGATGGAAATAGTCAAAGACGATATGTAATTTGAAAAAGAATCTCAATTTTTTCTCTAATTCATGAGTGCATGAGAAAAGCTCTGCAATGTTAAGTCAAAATTTTTAGTAATTCGCGATTTATTCTAGCTATAAGTATTAGAGTTATTCAAGAATAAAGTGTACGCATATTTGGACATTACGTCATTAAACTTGATCTTTCAGTACAAATAGCAAAGACATCATCTCGAAATTTAGTAATAATGCCATGCGTTAATGTTATATCAATAGTTCCAGCGATGGCCTTGGCTTCCGTTGTGTCAGACTTGGCAAACTACCTCATGGGCCCAGATCCTCCAAGGATAAGAAGAGCTATACTTACACCTTAATTATTCTTGAAATTATAAAATGTCTATAATAAATTTTCAATATTTTCAATGAGAAGCAATTCTTCCTCATTCTAATGCATTTTATAATAGGAAAAACAAGTTTTAATATCTTTAATATTATAATTTGAATTTATATCTCCGCCTGAATTTGAATCTAGATAATCTTGTCTTCTTTGTTTATAACATTGATTGACGCCAATTTACAATTTAAATTTCTTTCGTATAATATTTAACGCTAAATGAAGGGCCAACTTGGATCTCTATTGGAATATGAAACACCCAAAGTCGTTCATATCGAAAATCACAAAATTGGACTCATTCATCGAATAATCCAGCTAATAATCATGATTTATTGCATTTGGTGAGACCTAATTATAATTCTCTCCAGTTGGGTAATGATATATGAGCGAGGTTATCAAGATATTGACTATGCGATTTCTTCAATTTCAACAAAAGTCAAAGGAGTCGGCTACAGTGATGATGAAATGAAGAATACTATCAAGAGGTCCTGGGATACAGCCGATTATGTCATTCCGCCTTTGGAGAATAATGCTTTCTTTGTCATGACAAATACAATCTTAACTAAGAATCAATCCATCTCCAATTGCACTGAGGTAATTAAAGTATAAAATTGCACAAATTCTAGTTAATTTAAAAGAATTCTTTTAGACGAAGAGGTTGAACCCTTGTAAGGTGGACGAGGATTGCTTGGCGAATAAGATTTCCAAAAGTGGTATCCTAACTGGGACGTGTATAAAAGAATTGAATAACTGTGAAATTCACGGCTGGTGTCCCCTGGAGAATGACAAGATATTTTTTAAATCTGCTAACGAGACCAACACCCTTCCAATGGTCGACAAGTTCACTGTCCTAATCAAAAACGACATTGAATTTCCCAAATTTTCTGTGAAGAGGTGAGTTCTTGTGAATAGCAACCCGTATTGAGAAAAATATCATTCCATTAATCCATCTTTATCGCACTTTTCAGCGATTTTTGTAAATCTTGATTGAATTAATAGGACTAAACAATGTCAGGAAAGGTTTTTTATTGAGGCAATATTTATTGAAAACAGTAACTATTAAATGTAGTAACTATTTAATATCAAAACTACCCAAAGGAGTATTACTCATTTCAATGAATAATAGTATTTCTCGAAGATTGGTTTTTTATGAATATATATTTATGATTAGTCATCTATGATAACACAATTCAGTTACAAAAATGGGATTGTTCAACAAAAAGTTGAGATTTTTATAAGCTGCTGTGTTGAAAAATATCTTTTTGTAATGCCCGTGGTGTGTCTTTAAACTTCTTTTATCATGTCTAAAGCTTATACTTACACTCTCTCGTTCAAATCTGAATTTGAAATAAGGCCATTTAACGTGCTCTTTTGTATTGGCTGTCAAACTGAAATTATAACAATTTTTACAAATCGTAGAAATTTCAACGCAGATAATAGTAAAAAACGCTGTATATTGATACAATGTATCATAATACTGACTACATTGAATAAATATTTAAATTAACAGTAATTATTCTTCTACATTTTTGGGTTTTCGAAATAGAAAACGAATCACTTTTTTTAATCCCAATTGCAAAATATTTTTACACTATTTTTTGGGATTGAAAATAGAACAGAAAAAATATAATTAATTATCACATATGTGTAAATGTCCTGTTGTTTTTCTGTCTCAAGATCTCAAGGAAAAGTGACATTCAACAGAATTTCTATATTTTGTCATTTTTTGTGTTTTGTGATCATTTTTAAGCAAGAAAAATATCTTTCTTTTTTGAAGAATTGCTTTGATAATTCAATGTGAATAAAAAGTTTTGGATGGGATCTAACAATTCTTTAGACGATGAATAACTAATTTTTATCAGAAAACACAATTAAAAATGATTTTTTTTTCTAGCCAAAAATAGTAAAATATGCAAATTATTTTTTCCTTTGTAAGGACACATGGGGTCTTGCGATGTCTTGATTTGGAATTTTGGTTCCTTAAGCTAAAAGTCCTGCCCTACATAGCAGTACTGATTATTCGATTTCAAAAATTAGTCTTATCAAAAATCAAAGTCACACAGATTTTACAGTAGATAAATTTGTTATACAACGTCTTGTCTGCTACAATTGTTCTACTACACGGTGCCTTGGACGAGGAGCAATCATGCAAGATCAAATTTCTGTTAAAAAATAGCTGTTCCATCATTTTTACAGAGAGAGAAAAATGTGCCACTTTTTCATGTTGTAACTAGAATTTCCACATGCTCCTTCACAAATTATCAGATTAGATCTGGTTTTATTCCAGTTTTCTTCAATACCCTTAATTCTAAAAAATTCTGGGTTCCATTGTTGTCTAACAAAATGATAACGAATCCTTCTACGAAAGGTTTTCTTCTGTTCAAATTGAATTCTTCTATAGAATGTAAATTATCAAAGAAAAACACTAGGATACATTGAAAGCACTTGTACTGGTAGGATTTCCACAATTTCTACTGTTATACATAACTCTTGTCTATCTATTACTTCACATGTTTCTGCAACTCTGTGGGAGTTTTTGATTTACAATTTCAGCTTCATCAGAGCTACCCAATGTATCTAATTTTGAGAATGCCTCATTAAAATGCAATAAAAATTGATTAAAAAGCGATATGCTAATCCTTAAAAACACCAAGAGAAGAATATCCATGTACTTGTTATTGTATAATTTTGATGAATTTACATATTTCGGACAATATTTCCTTCTTTATTAACCCAACAGCCAATGAGATTGCTTTATTTAATAGCATTTTATTCATTGACTCGATAAACTTGTCATGTGACTGTCCTCGATTTCAATGACCAATCAAATTGCTCTATCCTAAATCTATTTTGCACGTGAAAGAGTACCCTGAAAAATTGCAGATCCTCAACAATTCTCATACATTTTCATGTACAGTGACGAGCATCAGTATTTGACCCTTTCGAAAAATTTAATTTTCCTTCTAATAGTACCCTGTACACATGTGTATTATTAACCTTTTAAGCCCCGGTGTCGATCCTGAACTTTGAAAAATAGGAATTATCATTGAATTGTAGACTCGGGTCTTGGAGGGTTAAGAGATTCTAAACTTTCGTTAGCAATTTAAGAGATTTGCAACCACTGTTTGTGAATCGCCGTTAATCTGTTATTGATGCCTCCATCCTTTGAACGATTTTTTGAGAATCTTCTTAATTTTTCTTGTGACAAACTCTTTATCAACTTCTGCAGATGTATCTAAATTCTTTCCCTCCTATTCTTTGTCCAGATTAAAAGAATTCAAATAAAGAGGTTTTAGCTTCTCCTATTCGCTACTGATGAGTCTCAATAAAGAAGAAACGCGTTAAGCGATGGTATATTCGTGGCTTAAATTTTCTTCAATAAGGAAAAATTACAAATATTTTTAACCATTGTATCCAATGGACACTATCCATTCCTTGCAGGAGAAGCTAAAACCTTTTTATTTAAGGGGTAATTACATTTTATATAGGCTGATTTTTTTATTTTTAAAACATAGTATAGCGATTTTTCCCAAAATAATATATAGAGATTTGATTTTCATTATTATTTCATATAGTTTAATTTTTTCTTCTTAAAAAATATAGGATATACCAATACATCTTTTTAAAATATTTTCTTGTTAATAAAAAGTTAATTGCCCGATTGAAAATTTATGGAAGGGCCTGAAAAGGAGGGTTTCAAAAAGAGCACCAAGAAAGATCGGAGAATTAGAAAAACTTTGCTTAGAAGAAAGGAACACAGTTTGTTCAAGATTAACCCTTCAAGACCTGACTCTACAATTCAATGATAATTCCTATTTTTCAAAGTTAACTAGGCTAAAAATTGAATTTTAAGAACTTTTCGGTGATGAGAATTTTTCCTAAAATATTTAGTTTGGGAGATATTCACGGTTTCTTTGAAGATAAATGAGGTATTTTGCCTCTTTCAATAGAAAACAGTCAATAAAATAGAATGATTATGTC
>JJOG01006027.1:0-11704 GCA_000715275.1 Gyrodactylus salaris
CAAGCTTTATTCGTGATAGAGTTTTAACTACTATATTCATTTCAAAGTGAATTACTGATTCGACAAAAGATTGGGACAGGTTTGGATCAAAACTGAAAACAAGTTTCATGTCATCTGCATATTTAAAAACCTTCATCTGATAAGATTCCTTCACACACGAGAATGCGATCAAAAATAAGAGAGGCCCGAGTTTACTGCCTTGTGGAACACCTGAGGGTATTGACTCTTGACTTGACTTTTGACCCTTGATTTCGACAAACTGACTTCTCTTATACAGATCAGCTAGCCAAATTAGTAGTTTATCACAGACATCATTCTCGTGTGTCGCTTTGAGAATGACACTTATGTCGATAGTGTCAAAAGCTTTGCTCAGGTCAAGATAAATGACATAAACCTCTTTTTTATCTTCCTGACACTTATAAATATAAGAGAGAAAAGACATTGGTTTCACACGACCTTCCATAGCAATCCTTCAGTCTCTACCTCCCCCGAGCCCCTACCATCAGCATCAAAAGTTAGATTAGATTGGACCTATCATTTTTCTGTGCTAATGGTAATTCCTAATCAATTTATCATCGTAGGTGATAAAAAGGTTCTGTTACAATCAGCTCAATGTTGTATATGCCTTCATTATCCAGGAGCCTTCTGACAGAGAGCTTGATAATTCGAGTACGAGGTTAAAAAAATAAAAATTTCATCCTTCTTTTGTAGGAGTGCCACCTCGAGATGGCAGACCGTTCACTTGGCCTGATGGTTAATCGATCCCAAATTGGGATTCCCAATTACTCCAGATTATATTTTCAAGATCATCTATTTTTAAAGCAAAAATATTCAAGTTTCTTCAAAAGTTTTATTTTTTCGCATCATTATATTTTATAAATGTCTAAAAACACTTTGTTTTGCAGTGTCGCACTTTTTCGAAACATGTATTACTGCAAGTCTCTCTGTAGAATACCCTGAATTTGCATTTTGCTTTGCATGTCAGACCTTTAAATTTACATTTCTCTACACAAACAGCATCTCCAACCATGAAGCCTTCCAACGTTGAGATGTTCAGGCATATTAGAAGCAACAATGAAATCAATGGTAGAAACTTGAGATCCTAGATATAAAATATTTCTTAATGTGAATTGTACAATCTATTTATGAAATTCCTTATGCTTGTTATTTTCAATCTACTCCAAAAATTTTACAGATAAACATTTCAATGACTTACCATTTTTAATAATTGTATAGTTTTCTTTTTAAAATTTATATATATTCTTCAAAAGGAAGTCATCAATTATCATGTGCATTGCAAAACTTAACAAATCCAAATTCGACTAATCTTATCATCGATAATCATAGCCAGTACATGCAACAGAACAGATTAACATCGAATAAAGTTGAAAAGTTGTTTTGACTATTTTCAACTCGACAGATGAAGCAAGTTTATATTTAGAACTTGAAACTTTATGGCTTAAACCAATAAGATTACGATTTGTGGAATCTAACCATCTTCGGAAAATCTAGTGATTCTCCAAAAGGCTTGAATAAATAAGAAATTTCTCATTTTTTATTGATAAAAAATAAAGGAGTATAATGCGTTTAATAATTATGAAGTGAAATATAAGGTGCTTGGTTTAAAAAAGGGATACCCATTGATAGAGAAATTATATCTTCTAACAATGATTAATTGTTTCAAAAAGGGTTTTTATCTTCAAGGCAGTGACCAAGAATATCGTGCTATAATTCAAGCTAGATTTTTGAAGACAAGAGCAGAAAACATTATGTAGACTTTTGACTCGTTTTAAGCGCAGTAATAAACAGTAAATAGTTTAAGAAGTTTTATTTTGATTTAAACAATTCAAAGTGTGCTCTTTTATCCAACAACTCCTTTAACGGCACACTTGGCACCACATCCTTTCGACTTGATTGAGCACTTATTTCGGCAAATTCCTTTGAATAGGAACTTTTGATTACATTTATAGATGCATTGCTGCTTTGACATTTCACAATTTATGCTGCAATTATCTAAGAAAGCAAAAGAGGGGTCATAAATCTGAAATTATAATAGAATTCAATTGTAAACATACTACCGGGATTCATTGGCATTCTTCCGCCCATTGGGGGATAGCCACCGCCCATTCCCATACCGCCGCCGCCCATTCCCATACCGCCGCCGTTCATTCCCATACCGCCGCCGTTCATTCCCATACTGCCGCCACCCATTCCCATTCCGCCGTTCATTCCCATACCACCGCCACCCATTCCCATGCCACCCATTCCCATGCCACCCATTCCACCGCCGCCCATTCCGCCGTTCATTCCCATGCCACCGCCTCGCATTCTATTTTCATTTTCGGTTATATCTGGAATGAGCATTCCAGTGATGCAGCAAATGCCAATTGTAAAGAGAGCAATCACGAGTTTCATCCTTAATCAAAAGAAATAAGAGTTTTGATTATAGTGAATTACAGGTTATATTTATACTGAATATGTTTTTTTCTAAAGATTACAATATAGACTTACTTTTAAGAGGTTATATTTTTAAATTCTAGTTTAAATGACAAGAAAGCATTTTTATAATTTTCAAGCATATCTATTCGGAAGTGACGAATTAGAAAAATTCTTTTCATCCGTTAGAATAAAATTGAATTTTAAATGGCATATGAGATGATAATAATATTATCATAATATATATAGACTGATTTTAAATGCTTAAAAGATAACAGAAAATTTCAAATTTTTGATTCTGAAATAAGAATTCAAAATATTCCAAGAAAACTAAAGTTATTTAAACTTTAAATTTTAAAGAAGTAGGTTACATCTTAGCAGAGAATTATAATCTTCAAATTTTACGATATATAGAAACTTAAAAAGTTACACCTACAGTGACTGATTTGAAAACTATTTGATAGACAATTATTTTCATCTTTCTATCAAAATAATTTTTCTTAACTCTTCACCTCTAGAATATTGAATTTCGACCAAGTGCATAGCCAGAAATTAACTTTTAATAATGAATCTTAAAAGTATTTTAAAATTTATTCACAATTATTATCTTCCAAAATATTAAGTTTCAACTTGATTTAAGTTCATAAATTCTTTGTAAGATAATGCCAGTACTGATGGAGACGTTCAAAGAGTTTTGACCTTTAATAAAACTAAAATCGGAGCCAGGTATCCTCAGAGTAATATCAGACCTTTGCAAAGTCTCTTCTGATAGACCCCTTTCCTCATTACCGATTGCAATAATGAGATTTTTCGTCTTTGGGTATTGGATGGACTTGAGATCAAAATTCTTGTTATCCTTTACACACGAAGTTCCGATGAAGAGATGGTTTGAATTGCGAATGACCTCAAATATGTTATCAGTCCTTAAGATGTTTGTGTATTCAAGAGCTCCACAGCTGATTTTTGAGATTAATGGCGTAGTTGAAGAGAAGTGGCTTGGATAGAGGATAATGTCACAAAAACCAAAGTAGACGCATGTTCTAATTATACTCGCCAAGTTTAGCGAGTCAGTCAACTTTTCAAGGTAAACAACGTCTCTTTGGGGCAAAGTAATGAGAGGAGATACGGGAAAGGTTGAACACTCCATAGCGACGTTCTGATGAGACTTCATATTCGTCAAGTCTTTTAAAGTTTTTGAGTCTACATCTTCTATTGGAATTTGATGCAATTCAGCTAATTTTCTAATTTCTTTGAAACATCTAAATCTATAATCAGAAGGAGGTAATATGAGCTGTGAGTCATTTAGATATATTTGATACATGTCTCTTCTTTTCTGTTTGAGAGCACTGTAAACCGAGTTTAATCCATAGATAATTTCTTTGCTAATTTTCATTGCTAGTTTTAATTAAGGCATTTAGAAATTGTCAAAATTTAGTTTAGATTTAGAAATCTCATAGAATTCACAACATTATTAATTCAAACCTTAACTATTAGTTAAACATTTTTATCTAAAATTTGAATATTTTATCAAGTAAAATTTCAATTTTTAAATGATAATCATGTTTAAATTGAGTAAAAATTCAACTCATAATCATTGTCAATAATATATTCACTATATTTATATGAGTCAAGCAAAATCATTCTATGACCGCAATTCGAAAAAAAGATCATACCACGATTTACAATACCGCTCTCAGACAGACATCTATCGACTAAGATCTTTCAACAACCTTGTCAAGACATTCTTAATAAATGAATACTGCACAAAACTCGGCAATCATCCGAAAGTTCTCGACTTATGCTGTGGTAAAGGTGGTGATATAAACAAATATTCAAAGAATAACGTCTCTTTTATCTACTTTCTCGACATATCTCCTCAATCTATCGAAGTATGTGGAAATCGTCTCGAATCTCGAAAGCAACCTTTCACCTACGAATTGGGATGCTATTCAATGTGGGATGATGCGTACATTAAACATTTCAATATTGAAAACAAGATGGACTTGATTAGCTGCCAGTTTGCTCTTCATTATTCTTTTGAGAATCTAAAATATGTGAGTTTGCCAAAAAGTAAAATCTAAAATAGATTTCTGACCAATCCTCTGAATTTCTTAAATTTTTTCTCAATTTTGCCATTTTAAATTATATTCTCTTTTTATTCTACTTGATATTCAAAATTGCCCTTTGCGAAATCGATATCCTTGATGTTTAAATTATTAGTAATAATTTTCCTAAATTTCCAAAGGCTGAAAAAACTCTGGAAAATGTCTCCCAATGTCTAGTGAAGGGAGGCTATTTTATCTGCACTATACCGAATGCATTTGAAATTGTCAAACGTAATCAAGACTCTAGTGGTAAAAACAAATTTGGAAATTCTCTCTACAAAATTACTTTTCCCGATGAAACAGTGGGTAAAGAATATCCTCCGTTCGGTGCCAAGTATGACTTCAAGTTGAACGAAGCTGTCGACTGTCCTGAATACTTAATTCATCCTAGAATATTGAAGCAGCTTTGCAAAAAGTTCAACCTTTCCTGCATTCAAGAACCAATCAACTTCGAAGACTACTTTCAGAAGAGATTCCACGAGGAATATGCAAAGAATGAGTCCAACATGAGGAATCTAATCAGGAATATTGACTGCTTCAAGATAAACCAACAGGAAAACAAAACGTCTGGAGAAATTGAAGAAGAGGAATGGAGTATTGTCAATTTGTATTCAATAATAGTGTTTGAGAAGGAATAAATTATTTCTTTTCCAACTTCGCCTCCCTCTTGTTCAGGCTAAATCTTATATAGATGAAGAGAAATACAAGCTCAATGAATTCAGTTATCTGGGATAGGGCTATGCCGATCCAGACCCCAAAGGTGCCACCGAGGTCAGATAGGAGATTCGATAGGGGGTAGACGAATTCCTCTTTTATCTCTAACTTGGGCATTGATTCGACTTGTGTCTTTAAGCGTAGGAATCCGAAATTCTCATCCAATGAAAGACCCTTTGATTCGCTGTTTTGAATGAAATGTTTAGATTAACCCTCTGTATTGCCTTTTTTGAAGGGAGAATTCTTTTTTAAAAATACATTTTTAGAAAACTAGGCTTTTAATTAAAATCTAAAATATATTTCTTAAAATTGGACTATTCCATGCTGAATGTACTCTTTCGATTTATTGCAATTGAAAAAAGTATTCTATTTTTAATATACATTTGTTAAATTAATAGCACCATGAAATATTTTCAAGTACAGACCAAATTCTCGTAGTGAGAATTTCATTAAAAAAATTCAAAATAATTGTTATTCATAAAGAAATTATAGCTTGAATGATTTTCCGTACATTCAAGACTATACGTATATTTTACTGAATAAAAGAAAAATTACTCCAACTTGGCATATTTGTATATTCTGACCTATGATGTCTTTAATTTTGAATGATCATAACTGGCTATTTATTTATTTATCTATTCATCAATTAGGAATCTTGATAATGAAGTTTTGTCCTAGTAACAATCCTTTCTTGTAAAAAAAAATCTAAATTCATTCGATTTTTGTGTTAAATTAATCTACAAATAATCTTAGATAAAAGGTAGAAAAAGGCTCGCTTTTTTTTTGCTTTTTCGAGTTCTTTAGCTAATTCTAAATTCACCCACAAAAAAAGCATTTGGTTGCTTTACTAATAATGAATATTTTGAATGTGTGTACGTACATAAATGAAATATTGAATTATTTTATGTTCCAACTTTTCGGAGATTGCTTTTATCTATGAAAACGCACTACTATAACTATTGTATTTGATGAGAGGGAATACAGTCTTAAAGTTATTGAGCAAAAATAAAATTTCGCCTCTCCAGCACTCACCCCTGATTTTGATATATCAAATCAGCGATAATCTTCTCGTAGGCCACAGTGTTATAATTCAATTCTCTCCATAAATTCACATTTGCTGATAGATGCTTTATCATGAGATTTGAGTCTCCCGCTGACCGGTTCAGCCCATCCCTCCCCAACTGAAGGACCTCTGGCATTTCTATTGAGTTTATATTGCCATCATATTGAATTGTCTCACAAGGTAGAGGGCAAACATCAATATTGATCTTTACATTCCTGACAGAATTGATAAAATCATCTTCACAGAGGTATTTATCAAGGAATCCATTAACTTCTTCTCTGGAACAAGAAAAATTTCAATATTATTATTAAAATTTGTGTAAAATCAAGGCCAGATTTCCACTAATTTGCCTAATCTATGGAACGAATATCTAACACTAAACAACCTTTACACTTAAGTATTATCAAGTAATAAATAATTCCCAATTAACTCACTAAAGTACTACCTTGAATGCTTCAGCAAACTCCATTTTATATGCGCTAAATTAGGCTTTTCTATTTCCTATAGGATACTTCTAAGCTTCTCGTAATCGTCTTGAAAATGTTTAGAAACAAAAACAAATTTTATATGATACATTAAATATGTATGTTAAAGTAAATCTCCTCTCTTGTCTATTTTCTTAGTATCTTTGTCATAAAAGTTCAATTATTCAAAAATATTGTCTTTAAAAGATCTTGAAATAATATGCTACTTTTTTGATACGATCTGCTTATAAAGGATAACTTTCCTCACTTCAACAAAGTATATTGTTGAACTCCGTTAGCTATTGTAATGGACGAATTTTCTGAGGAGTAAGATCCCTTATTGATGAAGAAAGTATCTTTGAGAGATCTACAGTAAACTTCTTCAATAGGAATATCTCTAGGTATCGGAAACTCTGATGAGAGACATTTACACTTTTCAAGCATTCTCCTTTGCAATTCCAGCATTCGACATGCATTATAACAGTATGAATATGATCTAGAAATTGAATGGTGATACTTGGTTCAATAATCAAGAACCCTGGGGAATTCAGTTTGAATAGAGTAAATGCTTTCTTTATCAACTCTACCAACACACTTTACGCACATTTTGGCGGTTTAAATATTTTTGAGTAGTATGATGATTTACTATGAACTATACCTAAATATTGAAATCAATGATAAAGTTATGAAAAATGTATTAAAATTTTTTTGGCCAAAGCTACCACAAATTAAAAAATTTTCAAGAGGTAGAAATAAAGTGACAACAAAATAAAATATTTGTGACACAAAAATCTCTGACCCCTTTTTTACACACAAAGCACAAACCTTAGTGACAGAGGCTTGTTTCATAGGATATATTTAGAGCCTTACTTCAGTGAAGTAATACTTCACTAGTCTTGATTGAAACGTGCCCACGTGGAGAGGGTAGGACATTTTTGAGGAATAATGACTATACTTTGAAGTCTGCCGATTCATGTGAGTAACATTTTTTTAAAAACATCTTTAGAACAGTAGTTGGAATATTTTCACTCCAGACGAACTACATTTCAAACTTGAATGAAGTCGTACAATTTTAAAGAATCTTAAAAAGAATTGAACAAACCAAAAGTTCCTTGTTTGCTAGTATTTAAAATAGTCATTTTTGGTTATAATTTATAACTTTTAAACCTACGGATAGAGAAAAAATTTTATGATCAAAATCAAACTTGATAGGTTGCATTATCTTACACATTTTTGTATAGATTGGTGTCCTTCTGATCATAATTGAATTCCCGTATCCACAACGGACTGAGTTCATCTTTCTCCATGCATGGTCTTAATCCAGAAATGTTCTTTCTATAATATTGCTTATTAGCAGAACGATTTTCTGAGTTTCAATACAAACTTGCTTTTCTTATTATTTAAAGTAATTAATTTCGATTCAAAAACCGGAATTCATAACTTAATAGATGTCCCAATCGCGCTTTGCATTAAGTTTTATACTACTCTACTATTATTCTCATTCTTTAACACGTTTTTGACAAGATATTTGCCCAAAGATTTTTCGGCTTTTATCCTTCTTATTTCGAAAGTCACACATCTTACCCCCAGTGACTTATTCAACTATATTCTATTGAGTAGTTTACCTTTTCGAAATTACTTGGTTCGCAAAAGTATTTTAATCTATGTCTTTTATCGCCTAATAATCGTAGAAGATTCTTAGGTTTTTTTTCAGTTTGGGGGTTTGCATAAATCCTACCTGCATTAGTAATCATTGTATCGCACATGCCATTTATGTCAAAGACCAAAATAAGAGCAGGCACGTATATACGAAGCTTCTGATTGGTTACTTTTAAGATCAAATTTTGAGAAATAACTTTTCATATATATATATTTTATTACTCTTAAGTAGCAATATTGATAATTTTTCAAAAATAATTAATCTCTCAATTGATATTAATTTCCTTTCTTTAATACTACGTTTAGCCTTAAAGGGCTCATTGTACACTTGGAATTAGAAAATTCAGTCGTAAAAGTTTAGGATGAAAATGATTTGACTGGTAGTGATGTTTTGAAACGATCAAAATTTTGACATCAAATTCCCCATTTCTTAATACAAATGTCGAACTAAAATTAATTATTAAATTGTTATTGTGTTACAATTACAGACTTCAATTATTTCTGCAAGCTATGTTAGACAAACTTGATAAATTTCTGTCAAGTTTTACTTTTCTAAAATATTTCATACAAACCTTTTGATCGTGACTTGCTTAACATTTGCAATTGTAAAGTCTCCACGATTGATAACAATAGAGGGCTTGGTTATTTCATTGCCCGGCCATGTGTTTCTTTCATGAAAAATAACCGATGTTCCCGGTAGATAGGCATCAGATTCCCTCGACGTTAATGTGAACATTTCTAAGCTATCATCTGAGCCAATATATGGTATCATAATGATGATATTTAAGCTATCTGTCTCTTTCATGCTAGAGAAGATTATGAAAATACATTTAAATTCCAATAATAATGTGTGGAGAAATTTCATCAATTTCCCATCTAATATTTGCCAAAATAATTGACGAATCTATATCATAAATAATTTATTAGAGCTAGAAATATAGAGTAGTTTGGATTGAATATCTAGTTGCCCATTCATTCTTGAGTGTATTCATTAATATGAAGAAATTCAGAGAATCGAATAGAACTGGAAAGTAGTGAAATGAAAATTAGGCTCTTCTTAACAGAAAAAAAATATTATCATACATAAACCAATATAAAAGATAATTCCTCACTCAGTCTGTCAAATGCTAAAAGACATTTATCAAAACAAAAACTAGTAATTATTACTTGATTAATTGTTTCATTACTTTCTCATAATTTCATAAAGAATATCTTTTCGATAAGAGTTTGAGAGATGACTTTTTTAATAATCGAAACGAACTTCTCAATTCATCAATGAATAAATAATTTGATAAAATACTATTTTAGTTAATTATCCTTACAAATCCCATGACAGCATTATGGCAATAAAAACTTATCTTCTTTTTGAGTTTATCAATTCTTCAATGATTCAAGAGAGGGAAATATGAACAAAGTTGAAGCTAGCAATTCCATTTTATAGAATAGCGTTTATATTATTTTTATTCCGTAATTTTTCGCTTCAACCATCATGAACGATTAATTATGACCTATATAGAGTCTTCAATCCATTATTACTCCGTAGCGACTATTTGGTTTCTATTTATTTTCAAGTTTGGTGGTACTCTATGTTGTTTCTTGAAATATTTGTTGCTACTTATGATAATCGTTAAATTGATTAATTAAATTGACAATATTTTATCTCTTCAAAGCGAAATTACCATGCTTTAGGGTAAGTATGAAAATTAATTTTATTCGTCTAAATCAGTATCATGATTTTTCATTGAATGATCATTGATTAGTAGAGCAACCAAATGCTTTTTTTGCCTTTTTTGTGTGCGAATTTAGAATTAGCTAACGAACTCGAAAAAAGCAAAATAAATCTTGTAGGTCTAAAGGGTAAGAATATTTGTAAATTAATTTAACACAGAAATCGAATGAATTTAGGTTTTCTTCACAAGAAAGGACTGTTGCTAGAAAAAAACTTTATTATTATCAAGATTCCCAATCGATAAATAGATTTATAAAAAACCAATCATGATAATTCTAAATCAAAGACATAAAAGGTCAGAAAAATGTATACTCATTGTTTAAATTAATAAAGAAACATTTTATAAAGAGTTGCTTCACGACAAGAATGTTTATGCCATTGTTGATGAATCAGAGTTCCGAGGTTGTTTTTCACGAATAAATTACTTTTTGAAAGATTAAAAAAAATATTAGAGATGACAATTCTTAATCAAAATTGTGAATAAAATTACAAAATTTAAAGAATTAACTTTTATTACCTTTTTTCAAAAATCTGTCACCTTTTTTAATGCCTTTTTAGATTGCTTATTTTTAACATTTTTCATATTGGTCGAAACTAGAGTTAGACTCAGCATTGTAACTAAATTTCTAAGAGAAAAAGTTATCCCTCCACTCCAAGTTTGTACATCATTATGTCAAAACACTAAGCATAATTTTGAAAAATTAAGTTTTCAGGGTTCACTTGCCATAGAGATTGAAAAAAGGACCAAGCAAAAAGCATCATTAATATTTTTACAGCATCAAAATCCAATTTGTAAACAATTCGTCTTAACAAAAAAAGGTTAAAATTGGTGAAAATGAATTTAGAAAATAATGAATCTAGGTTTTGTAACACATGAAAAAATAATAGTTTCAGGTCCTACAGAATTTTTAGATTTTGAGCTTCTGATAATATTCTTATCAAAAAAATAATGAACTATGATCATTTGCGTAGCCCTATTATTTACTCGAAAATAAACTACGAAAACTCTCGTATTTGCTCTCATTTCTGAATAACTTTTAATTTACGTTTTCTATCATCAGAGAATCGGCAAAAATAAAGCTTATTTATCATTTATCCCTCTCTTTCCAAATATCATGAATACTATTCATTGAATAGGGCACCAAGAAAATATTTTTTTTTCGAGCATATCTGCTTAAAAAATATTCTTTTTATTTTTAAATAATATTCTAGAAATAAGAAAATATGCTCATAATATGCTTTATATTTAAAAAAATATTTATCTTTGTAAAACTTCTTTCCACGTCAGAAGAAGAGGATTGGCAATTTTTAAACACTGAATGAGTACTTGGACAGACTAATTAATTCTTACAATTTTATAGGCTCTCAACTTCCCCTCTTTTTAGTATAATCTTATTGGTTGTTGAACTGCAATAGGCCATATTATACTACATTGCATTAGAATACAATTTATAATATACATCCTATACTAGACTAGGTGGAAAAGATAAATAAACAATTATATTTGGTCATTTTTTGGCAGGAAAATGAGGGG
>JJOG01006028.1:0-21819 GCA_000715275.1 Gyrodactylus salaris
ATTTCGATGGGTCGTCTGTACATCCGCATGTTCTGCTGTGTTGAAAGATTGACGAGCCCTGTCTGGTCATGTGTTAATTGATCCTTGTCGCGAATTTTCTTTTTGTATGTCCTATGTATGTTGATCCACAGTTGCCGGTGAACGACATTTTTGGTTTCTTTCTGATCAAGTTTATGAATTTTATATTAAATAGTCTTTGGGTTTTGAACACGGTTTTTAACCGAATTCCGTTTTGAATTAAACTATTCATTTTATCTTAAAGTCTTCACAGAAACCGTCACATTTGAAATTAAGTTCTAGCGTTCTTAAGGAAATAGAATTCTTAAAGCACAAACAGAAGTAGAATTAAGATAACCGAGAGAAAAGCCATGTTGTTTTTATAGAAGAAATGAAAAAAATTTATAGCCGCAATTCTACTCAAAATAAATGAGTTTTCACAAATTCATTGAAGTAGCTTCTCATTCAATTTCAAGTATATTTTCTATAAGATCTGAGTCGGTATAATATCCCACAATTCCGCTGATCTCCCTCCACGAGACGTGTTTACTTTGTAAACACTTTCTCACCCTTCCTCCACATTGAAACTCCTCATGTGAACCCGAAGAGAGCTAGACTCGAATTATTATTCTGTATTAATTAAGTTTCAAATAAGCTTCAAGAATACCCCTCTTTGAACTTGAATTCTGTAAAATTCACAATCCATCTTATTGGGAGAACAATTCCTAGGAATTTGATTGGATGTTTTGTTATTGATGAATCAGAAGAAAATAATACTTTGCTTAAAATTCTTTTCTAACAATCCCTCTATAGAGCTGGGATATTAAGCAAATTTCATCAAGCAGCAGATAACTTAGCCTGGAAAATTTTATACACTGTGAGTCTTAATTTGTCCGTCATACGAGTGATATGGTTTTTGCAGTTTAAAATAGAGTCTTGGTTTTAAACAAAAGTTGACCGAAAGACTTTTTGCCAAATCCTCACTGGTCCTAGCCTTGGGGAAACTTTAGATTTTAATTTTAATCATAAAAATCTAATTTCTTTGAAAGAAACTTTCATTTGATTAATGCTCAAACTTGGATCGAATATTTAGAACATGTTAGTTGATGAATAAAACGTTATCGATAATAGAAATGTATCTATGATATACTTTGATTTTAATCATAATCCACTAAACACTTCCTCTTGCTTTTTTGTGTTAAACAAAATTCAAATTTCGTAATAATCTTTTACAATTTAAAGTAGATTTAAACTCATAACAGATCATAGAGAAGGCGACACCAAAGAAATTAATAGATTATCAAATGGGACTTTGGAATACATAAAATCTATATGAGCATTTTAGGGCGTTCAACTTCCTCTCAATAATAATATTGATATATATTTATAGAAAGATGTTTTATGATCTAATGTCGGGAATTTCATTTTTCCTCTCTCTCTCAAAGGTATGATCAAAGGTATTGATTCTAAATTACTTCTATTTACTTGGTTGAGTTGATCAAAAGATTCTTTGATCTTGCAGAAACAATGGAGTATCTTGCAAATTGAGCATCCAACGAGTTAAATCGTGGTCGACCTGAACAAAAGCTTGCAACATTGTAGCCACTAATTTCATTATACACAACACTGCATGAATGTTATGCATATTTTTCGATAGGTTAAAAAAATGGGACTTATTTCCCAAACTAATTGGCGAAAATATAGCTTGCTAACCATTATCACTTCTTTTACAGAAACTCAGAGTTTCTCACAGTTTTAATTTTATTTAAGGAAGTTTAAGAGAATAAATCTCTAAACACGTCTATTGAGGTGGCGTAACAGCTGAGGATTGTGGGGTAAAGGGTAGCCAATGTTTTTTTGATGGATATGTATTTTTGCGTGTTTTTTGGTAGGATTTTTTGACCGAGTTATGCCTTCTAGAGGAGTGGCTGGATTTGAACTGGGAGAGTGATGATCTTAGACTATCGATCTTATTTTCAATTGAAGTTACAGTAGCTCAAGTCCCAATAAATGACTTCCCGAATGGTGTGGATTCGATTCCGTTAGCCTTCTTCCTCCTCAAAAATTAAACTGAAAATTTCTCTTCGTTTCCAAGAAATACAACATTTATTTCTCGAAATGAGTCAGAAGAAACCAATTCAAAAGAAAAGTTTTTTTGTTTACAACTTGAAAAGTATAAATCATTTTAAATTCACCCACTGGTCTTTCTTTCAGTCTTCTAATTAGAGTTTATCATCGTAAAGTTTCATTTCAACTTGGTAAAATCGAGGGCATTTTTATGACATAATAATTGAATATCATGTCCCTTCCCTAATATCATTTATTATATCTTACCAATTTCCCTTGAGGGATTCCTTCCATCCTCATTGTTTTTTATGGGCCAAACAAAAGATTTTTTATTGTTTTCCTTTGTCTACACTTCTTAAATATTTGAGGATTGATAATCAATTTTCATTAACACATTTCCTAATAACATGTAAACCTCTTCCAGTACGAGGTGAATAGTTGTATACCTCTATCATAGTCGGTCATTGGACATTGTTTTAAGATTGGAATGCTTATTCAAGTCGTTTTAAAAATTGCCTCCTGCCATTCAGAAAATCAGAAGATAGATTTTCATGGGAAAATTTTGAGTTATTTTAAGAAGTCAAAATTTTTCCAAATTCAATAAATATCCTTATGAAGTCCTTAAAAGTTACAAGTATTTTTCCAAAGCAACACAGAATAATAATTCTCGAAATCGCCATTAATTTGGTACAAAGTACCAGTGACTCTATTTATGGTATCTTTGAGCTCAATTCTCCAATTTCACTTGGAAAATCATTAAATTACTATACATCTCACTACTCGATCGATTTCCTCTTTTTCGATCAAGAAATCATTCTCTGAAAAAAACAATTGAATTTCATCGATTAGCGAAGGAAATTGTAAGCAAATTTAAATTACACATATGTGATATTGAATAGCAAATTGAATTTTCAACAAACCGATAACTTGTATAAAGAAAATACATATATCCATGCAATCTACTTTACTTGTAAAGAAGGGCATTGCATCACTGATCGTAGTAGTGAAATAATTCAAAATTTCATCCAAATGGTTGCGAAGGCGATTCCAGCCTTTCTTCGATAACTTTAAGATTACTTTTACTGTACAAGCCCCGTTTAAAGTTCAGCCGTCCTACTCAACTCAAAGTTATCCTTTGAAAATGAACAAAATATGGGATATATTTCAAAAAAATTGATTTCTAGCTTCATATTTTTCGAGACAAATTTTAATTATTTTACGCTATCCGTAATTTTGAAGTCGATAATCAGCTTATCGTTGGGTGATGTTACCGTTAATTTGATCAGGTTAATCGTTCGCATTTCTCCTCACGAATGACTCATTCTTTATTAGAAATTTGTAAACAAACTTTTCTTAGATGCAAAATATTTTAGTTAATTACGACCTTCAATTCGCTATTTTTCCATATAGGTGATTTTATTTGGCTGAGAGTGCCCAGTATTGAGATTACTTTTTTTAGCAAGAAAGATTTTTAAATAAATAAATCTTCATTCATGATTTCAGTTTTGAGTGAGGAGAGAGTTGAACATTTTGACTAATTATAGAGAGCCAATCAGAGAGTAGTCTGGCCTATTTGATAAATGGGACTGATTAGAGTTGGTTTTAGGTATGCGGATTAATATGCGGTGACGAAAGATAATGCCCGATGGATGAATGAACATTTATTTCATCAAATAATAATATCATTTTTTTGCTAAAAAAAAGTAATTTCAATACTAGGCACTCTCAACCAAACCTCAATGATTTTATTTCTTATCATTCTCTAGTTAGTACAATGATGTTGCTTGAAGTAGTATACACTAGTTTTGATAATCGTGAGTTAAACTCCTCCGTGAGATTACCAATGGGGTCGTTCGTGGGTCCGAGAGAATGTATATGCTCAAAATTAACAAATATATTCTCTACTTGTGAGTTAACTGGGCCTCCAAATTAACAAAAATATATCTTATTGGGTTAGATAATTGGATTAAATTGAAAAATAATTAATGTGTGATTTGACATCAAAGTGATAATTTCTTTCTCCAAAAATGAGAAATGTTATTAGCTTTCATATAATTATTCCGGTTAACTAAACACTAATTGAACAAACGAATTGATTAACAAAGAGAAATAGTTAATGATAATATATTATTATTGCGTAATCTGATTTACAGGGAGGTGCATTATTTTTTTCGCAAAATATGCTTATCGGGACAAATGTATGTCTAAATTATGCATTTGGTAGCCATAAATATGATTGAAGAAAAGTGAACCTTTTCTCTCCCTCACAAAATGATAATTGACATTTTTATTTTTAACAAGAGCGTGACAAGTCTTCCTCTCATGGCCTAGATGTCGATCTAACTTTGCACGTCTTTGTTTTAATTGAATCAATATCTTTTTTCACCTTGTAGGTAATAATTAATATATACCAACATACTTTAGTGTCATTATTATGTAAACTGATCATCTACGATTGCTTTGTACATGTTTTCATATTTGAATATAGGAAATTTGTTCCCACATATATTTCCACGTTGAACATGTCTTAACTTTGTGTAAATAGATAATATTTCAATATTTATTCCATCTTACGCACACACTAAATTCCCTATCAATTTCTTATATTGTTTAATACATTTCAAAATAGATAATCTTAGGCTAGAGAGACGAGTGTATTCTTTGGATGGAAGAAGGCATTTTTTTGTTGAAAATCAATACGAAACCCAAATAAGTGCATTGTTTTTTGTTTCTATTTGAGAAAGGGGAACTTATTCATCGAGAGATTCGATATCAAAACGAGGCATGCCTTCTACACTAATAGATCTTCTGAATGGAGTTCATTGTTTTACTTGAAGAATAGACTTTCTGAGGGAAAATAAATTTCCTCATAAAAAATCAGAAATAAAGATTTTTCCGTTATGTACTTTAGATTTTACATGTTATTACGTCCGAGTTAGAGGATATTTTACAAATTAGGTTATCGTTATTTATAGTAAGCAGATGGTTGTCAAATTTTTTGAAAACCTATAGCGTTTATTTGAATTTTAACATCTTGTCTCAATTTACGAAACAATACTCTCAAATTGGTTCTTCTTGGCCGATCTGATATTTTCTATTGCAAAAACTAAGAGAATATCTTTTGAGAAATCAAATAAGAAGAAAAAATATATGCGTGTTTTTCCTTCAAGAATTTAAAGATGCATCTCTTCATACATTTAGATGTTTGGTTAAAGTCTGAACGACATATATTCAAATTTTTTCTGTTGACTCAAGTATCAAAACTTCTACCTAGACAAATGAAGTTATCACGAATCCGGAAAGGTTGGCGTAGTGGATTATACCTCAAGTCCCATAAATGTGATATCTCATATGGCGTGGGTACGATTCCGGTCTCCTCTCTCCTTGAAAAAAATTTACTTTGTAAATATTATCAAACCTTCCTTCCCATTATAACCCTCCATGTGAACCCGAACAGAGTTAGTCTCCGCTATGAAACTCAATTCTAAGAAAAAAATTCGAACTCAAATTTCTATGAACAGAAGTGTAATATCATCTGAGGAATATCAGAAGTAGGATGGGCTTAATATCCAGTCTTAGCTGAGCAAATTCACTGTTCTGAATTTTGTTTCGGACATACTCTTCACTATAATACATGTTTATAGTGTTTATTCAAAAGCTCGATGTCATTGGTTCTTGATTCAAACTGTATCATATTGCATTTTTCATACTACGTAAAAGACTTACGACTGTGTTTGAAAGCTATGAACCATTTTTTTCAGTAAAATCGTTAAGAAGCAAATAGCAAAATAGTTTGGTTCTTATCACGAAACATGACTTTTTGTTTTTGATAACTGTTTCAGTGGCTGTTTTGGCCAGCAAGAGTAAAAAGTTTTGGTGAAAAGATTATCAATTGGTAGTCTCAATTATAACAGTTGAAGAGAATTGCTTGTGGAAAATTGTATAATCCCATAATTGCGGATTAAGAAAAAATCCCCTATTCAGGACACAAATCCCACAAATAATATTACTCCGAAATAACATTTGATCTGTTCAGTGATCTCATTTTATTAATTCAGATCTTTCAAGTAACTTTGATTGAATAAAAATAGAAAGGAAGTCATTAATCAATGAAAATCTCACAAAAAAGTTATTCTGAGCCTGATTAATATCGTACTCTTTCTATTGTTCCCAAAAGCCATACAACGATTTAATTAAGGTCGTCATAATATTAGTTTATAATCAGATTCTAATCTCTTTTTTAGCGTGGAAATCCATTTTAGAAGAAAACAAAAAGATTAAATCTCATACGCTATTCTTGCAATGCAGCAATTGCTTTGGTAGAGACCATATCATTGTTTGAATGATGTAACTCTACATTGTTCTGTAAAAAATGCAATTGGATTCTTGTTATTCAATGAATTATGAATCACAAATATCCATCATGATATGTTTTAATTTAAAGAAAAAGTGTATCTAAATCGTCTGTAGAATAAGTCGACAAATAGAACTTGACCACACATCTCTACTCTTTGTGGGAAAATTTATTTTTGTTTTCAGCCAAGCAAAAACATGTCGGATATTATAAACTTGAAATCCTTAGCACGTGCCTTGAACCTATCTTGCATACGTCTATGCAATTTCACGTTTTGAGATCCTATTATATATAAATAATTCCTCTATAATCATTCAGAAGCCTAGACATTACAATACATTGATTTATGTTGTAACAGAGGAATTAGAGGTTGTCATTGAAATTCTTTAAGGAATTGACAAAAGTCTATCTAGGAAGTGGTCATTCTTGAAACTGTCAGTCTTGTAGTTGTTCTAATCAAAATAAAATGGTTTCTATTGACTGAGGTGAAGATCTCATAATTCAGGGACGACAATTCTCTACTAATAATGCCTTTTGGATGATACAGATTTGCAAAAATCATCACAAAATCCTACAGACAATTTCATCTATCCCTCTCAATGAGAGTCTACTATCTTCAGGAATAAAAATCAATCGATTGATGTATCCTATGCATTGTATAGGATTAGATCATTCGAAAATTAATTGTGTTTTATCATTAAAATTAAACTTTAATTTTTCGCATCAACTTTTTTCAACCATTCGATTAGGTAGCTTTTCTATGCCTTTTCTGCTCAAAATAAGATGCAACCGATTTTTTGAGTTAAAATCTTTAGCTGAACTTTCTGAAGATAGAGATCGAAGCTCTCTAAAATTTTCAATCTGATCTCAACATACATCAAGAATATCCATTTTTCATCACACGTGATGAAGTGGTAATTCTTTCAGGAGGAGAACTGTTTATCTGTCAATTCGTGTGGGGCCCAATAACCGAGCTTATTTGCATATCCTAAAGACTTACTATTCGAATAACTGAGTTTCTAAGCAACATCTTTTGAGGTTACCCTAGGATTTCCTTTCAACATGCCCATCGATAGAAAACCACGGTCTTCCTGATTTTGGCAAGATTAAAATCTCCGGCTGAGAACTTTGCAAACCAATTTTGAACGGTTCTTACTTTGCACTGAGGCATTTTTTATAAAGAAACTCAAGGTTTTGGTCAAAGTTTCACTGAATTAGTCTAGAGATTAATAATTCCTTAACTATAAACTATCTTAAAGACAAACTTTATCTTTTCATAGAATAAAACCTGATAATTTTAATCTCTAGGTCGCCAAATTTGAATAATACAAAACATTGTATATATTTATGAAAACTAAAGGACCAAGTTAGGAGTTTGAAATGAAGAAGAACTTGTTCAATTCCCCAAAGTCCAAGGTCAACTCAACGTACGAAGAGCTTAAGTTGACATCAAACAAGAGAATCTGGAGTCTCAACGATGAAAGTGACGCCAGCCAGAAGAGGAGTCATAAGGATACAGTAATTAAAAATCACTCTGAGAAGAAAGCCCCAAAGAAGAAAGCTAAGGACGGCCAAGAAGGCAGTAAGAACTACGAAGACTTGAGAGGCTCGAAAAATGAGAAAATGGAGAAACTCCTCGGTTTAAGTGAGTTCTTTTCTTAACCATCATAATCAACTATTGTCACACAAACGTTAACGATTCATAATTTTGCACAAGTTCAGACCAGGTTACAGAGTTGGAAAAATTAAATCTCACTTTTCTTAAAAGTCAGAAATTAAAATATAAAACTGTATATTGTATAAAAGTCCCTAAAATGTCCTAAATTATTCAAATAATGTCGTTGATGTGATTTAATCGGTGATTTAAATATTTAAAATATGTGAAATAATATCTCTACTCCATCAAGGGTCAACAAATCCTAAGTGTGAAGCACAGTTGACCATCTTCTTAGACAACATAGAAACAAGTTATTATGTTGCAAGATTAGTGAATACTCTAAGGAGAATTTTAACTCCACGCTTGAGTGATTGGTGATAAGAGGATAGATCAATAGTCAACTAACTCTCTAATTCGTAATAAATACGCTCCATGATGCCTAATTTACTATCAGTAGCTACTATTTGAAGAAATTTCATATACAGAACAAGGTTTTACACCTCGCACTTCGTTGAAACTCTTTTGATACGGAGTCCGTTGATTAATTCTAAAAGCTAATTTATAGATTCTCTTAAATGGCATTCAAGAAAACTCATTTTTAATTTTTGATAAAATATCTCTAGAAAATCAGTCACCATTCTCTGAATGTGAGCCTGACAGAAGATTAGAATTCATCCATCTAAATACATATCAAATTTGCAAATTTAACAGAAAATCCTTCGAACAATCCCTTTGTTGGGCAGAGAAAATTTAAAAAGAGATCTGGGATTGTCAGAGCTTGGGATTTTCGCTAGGAACACTCGCGACCACAAAATGGATGGTTTTAGAAAATGTCCTTAAAATCTGTCGAGTAAATTCTGAGTTTACCTCTTGATAGAATTCATTTCTATATTTAACCTTGGAAAAATGGGTTGTACAACGAGGAAGTTTCTTTGCACATCACTGAAGATGGAAACGAGGGACTCGACCTCTGATTTGTAAACGATAGATAATTTTTTATATAATTAGATGAGACAAAACTTTCTCATAAAAATTACTTTCGAAATCGTTGTTTTTGTATTTTTTTGTTTATGAAGAAAAATTAAATTGCAGGCAATATGTAGAGAATATGCATTTGTATATTTGAGAAGGAAAGTTTTTTCAAAAATTCGAATCGATTTCAAATGAAACTACAAAGATCAAAATAGAAAATAAAATATTTCGTAACCATAGTGACAAAAATATGAAAAAGTCATGCAAAATAAGATATATTGATGAACATATGAAAATCACATGCATTTATGAGTAAGTTTTCATGGTAACATTTTTCTTATTTTAACATATTGTTCTTGAAGAAGTCTGAGCTCATTGAAAATTTGAGAAAGATATTTTTCTTCTTTGAATTCAGTTTCATAGCCGAGTCTGACTCTTTTCGGGATCACATTAGAGGTTATAATGGGGAAGTAGGGTTTGAGACTATTTACCAAGCAAACTCTTTTCGAGAAGAGAGGACACCAGAATCGGACAAAAATTTAAAACAAAAATGTCCTCACCTCTTGTAGCTCAAATCAAAGAAGAAGAAAATTCATAAATATGATCACTGATCATATTTGCTTATTGCAGGGTTGAATTTGAAAAATAGTTGCTAGCAGAGATATCTGGCTTTCTATTTAAGAAATTATTTTTTATTTTAATTATTTTTCATGGTAAATTATATATTTTTTCAATCTTTTCAAAATAGTCAATTTATAGTCAGTCATGAGAAAAAATATACCATTTCTAAAAACGTACCCGACTCCCTTAGAAGAGAATTGATCAAATATCCTGTTTAATAAAGTTTCATAAGAATTATTTTGCATCTGGTTATTTAGGCTCATTAATCTTCCAATTGTGATTTGAGAACCACTTATCATAGAGAAAAGAGGGCTTATTTACATAAAGTCTTGAGATTAGTATAACCTAGTGTTCCTCAATATGCTTATTGATTAAATGAGAATTTTCTTCAACGCCCAAGCTTGTCATAATATTAAAAACGATTGAGTAATGTTTAATTGAGAGATAATAATCAAAGACAAGTTAGCATTTCCCATTGGGAATGTTGATAGCTGTTATTCTCAAAGTGTACCCTAAAGTTCGAGACCCGTACGTAAATATTATCTCATTTCCAAAAGAAATAATGTTAGTGTCTTTCATTAGTTTCTTGAAATTCTTTGACATGTTATTATCTAACAGATCTATGGTACAAGTCAGATTTTCTGTATTCATTTTTTCCCATGAAAAATATGAGGGACTTTAAAATTTTGAGATAATTAATTATAATCACCGATAATTAAGAAAAACGTTGAATTTTATAAATATGTAAGAATATTCCTTAGACAGATATAACTTGGTCAAAATATTAAAAAATTAATATTTTCTCCCCAGGCCAACAGACAATTTTTTACGGTATTTATGTGTTAAAGCACCTTAAGTATAAGAATCACAAATTATGAAAAAATACGCATTTGGTTATTAAACGTAGTTTTTTTCTATTAAAAATTAGGATATTCTGACCAGTTGTCTCAGAATTTTGAAGCCCATTTCTCAAAAATAAAATTCTGAGAATATTAATTAAAATGAAGGTTGAAAGGGTAGTTTCAAAATATAAATATACTCTTTTCAATAGACTTATTTGATTGTTTCATGTCCGCAAGACGACTTTCCATCAGTTGAGTAGATGGTCTTGTGCACTCGTTATATAATTATTTAAGCTTAGTTTCTTTTATGTGTGAAAGAATCCCCTCATGTAACATCAAGTGAGTTCATCTTCATTTTGTGTTAATTTGAGTAGTTATTTCCTCATGGTGAAGATTATTCATTGAAGATAAGGGTATTGATTTCGTTGTTCAAGAGAGAAAATATGTCTTCGAATTTCAGAAGACTCTTGAGAATTCCTGACAACAAGAACTCTCGCGAATGGAAATAGACAAGAGTAAAACAAATATTAATTTCACTTCCTATTTTATAAACACTAATCACTTGAATTATATAAACATGTTTTTAGCAAGATCGTAGTGAAATTACGAAAGAGCTCATCTGGGGTCGTTAAAACTAATAATTCTGAAAAACAACGAATTAGTGCAAATTTTCTTAATTCAAGTTCCGATTGTCAGTCAATAGTGTTCTTTTCGGTTAGGGTTAAGAAGACTTGCGATAAGAATCGAAGAGAAGAACGATTGCTCTTCTTGTGCAATGCGAGTGGGATCATGTCAAAATTCAGTGTAAACAGAAACCTTACGAATGACCTACTTAATCTCGGAGTTATTGAAAAGTTCTACATCATGAAACTCTGACCCCAACTCTGCAAACAAGCCAACCCTCTCCCTAGAAATACGAGGGCTGGATTGAAAGTTTTTTTCTTTCATAGGGTTTATTTTTTCTTTCAAACTATCAATTTTGTTAAAAATTTGAAGAAATCACAATTTTGCAGAATTAAGAACAAAATTTCAAATTTTTTTATTATTATAAAAACTTTAAACCTTTGAAGAACTGACGATTTTGGTAGAAATATATATCTTCTTCTATATATGCAAATTACGAATATTCTTCTTGTTTTAGACAAACTTATTTCCATGTGGGATTGGCAATTCTTTCAAGAGAGAATATGCGCGTGACAAGATAATTTTTGCATTGAAGAATATCAGTGATTTCACTATTACTCAATCGTTTCGAAATGTAATCCTTGAGATTCCGATAGAGTCGGAATAAAAACAAAATTCATAATTGAGATAACGGAGTAAGCAAGTGATTGGTTCAAATTTTACATCATCAAAATGCATAGCTGCTCCATGTGCCCATAATGCGTCCGAGAGCTCACCATGTTGCTTATGGGATGAATCTATAAGGGAACAAACACGAGGAATTCTTTCTTGTTGTGTTCCAGAAATTGATGAAAAAATCATCCCAAAAATCTTTAAGCTCTCCCCAGAGATATTACCCCTCTATTAAAGAATTAATTTGGAGAAATACACTCTTTAAATCCTAAAGCTTTAAGGAATCCCTTGTATTAAAATAAGAAAAAAAGGCAGAAATCATATTTATATCTCTGCTGTGTGTGCGTGTGTGTAATAGAATGAAACTATTTGAGACTTGTTTAATCTTTGAATATTAAGAAATAATCTCCTCTTATGTGTGAGAGAAAAATTCAATTCTTTTGTATGAATTTTTCATTGCCACGTTTTATATATTTCCCCCCACATATATAACTCAATCCAGGAGTATTGCTCATTGAAGAACTATTGAGGTAGTTTACCGAAATTCCCATTGGGATATACAAATTCTTTTTTTTTCTCCTTGAGTATTTCTTCCCACTTGTATTTTACCTAAATTTTATATTTACTCATAAAAGAGAATGAAAAAATAACAAAATAAACAGCTGAATAAAAAATGCATGAACAGTAGTAGAGTTATCAAAAGCCGTGGAATTCCCATCTAGATTACCGTCTAGATTCTGTGCCTGAGAGCTACTATCATTCCGAACAAGTCTTCTTTCAATTCAGTGCACATTTGAATTGTGCGGCTTAGATTTGTAAGAGTAACTTGATATTTTAGACCGAAAAAGGCTTTCTAGCATAAAATTGAAAATAATAAAAATTTTATAAATCATACACACTCGTAGTTGTATCGATAAGTAGAGAATCTCAATGGAACTAGAAAGAATAATATCAACTTCATTTTGCGAAACTCTGCTAGTTTTTAAATAAACACCCCCAGATTAATACCTAGAATTTCAATTGAGAAAAAAATACTTCAGGTTCTAACGATTTCATAATTCAAGATGAAAGATTCCTTTGTAAATTGACAGTGATTAACAAAGTCTCTGTTGTGGAATAGGTCGAGATTTTGGAATTCTTGTTGAGTTATACCTGTAAGCATTTCTATCGAACAACGCAGTTTACAAGTAACGCAATCAACCAATAGTTGTATCTCTGATATTTTTCTCGCTTGATAAACTTGATTCAAATCTGTATGACTACAAATTTAGTGTGTACATTTTGCCCATGAAAACTACCTAGGTATTAATGGGTATAAAAGCATAAAATTGTCAGTTTTTTTCTTTGAATTGAGTTTCATAGCAGAGTCTTACTCTCTTCGGGTTCACATGAGGGGGTTATAATGAGGAAGGAGGGTATGAAACTATTAACCTTCGTTTCGAGGAGGGAATCGATCCCTCGCCATATGAGAACTTCAACAAGAAAAGGTCACCTTTATTAGCATGTCAAAGTTTAGAAGCATTTCCTTGTAGCTGATTGAATTCCCAGAACATACTTGAACATTGCGAAACTACGCATCTCAAATATTTAAATGCGCTCTAATATCCAGATAAGTGATTATGGGTAGAGATAACGTTTTCCAATCCCAAAGAAAAAGGAGAAAGAAATATTTGTCAAATTGACCGAAAATTTCCATTACGGGTGTTTAACTGCAAAAGTGGATGAGAGAGAGGGAGAAATGCAAAATAACATGAATAATATAAATTATGCTCGAATATCTTAGGGAAAACTTTTCACTCCACAGTCAATTGAATTTTCAATTGATCCAAATGAGAGATTTAGTCTTGCAAATCTCGATTTTCATCTCTCTGTCCACAGTTATAGGAAAATTCAACACAATTAGCAATCCTATTTATAGATATGTATAGATAATCCTCCATATACAGATAAAACAGTCACATCGTTTGGTTATAGCTCGATTGTGTAAGTATAATAACAAGTCCTTTCTTATAAGAGATTTTAGAAATACTTTCATCTGATTGGTTGTTAAAATTTAAACAGCAAATGAGAATCGTTTAAAATTGAGATTTAACCCATGTACCCCAAATATCAAGGGGAATTTTTTTAATGGAAAGATTAGTGTGGCAAACTAACTAAGAACCTTTGCTACAAACTTTTTTCTTGTGACACCAGTGTCACCAGGGGTGTCCTAAATAAATTACATACTACAATTTTTTAATATACGTTTCGATAATTATGAAAATCAAAATCTATTTCTCGACGTATTCTGACACCCGAATTTCACATTTAGAACATTTTCAGAAATTTTGATGTGTTTTGCAAAGAGAGCATCTTCCTCTTTCAGTTTGCATTGACAAAATTGTGATCAAATCCATCATAAACAGCATCTTCTGGAGGACATAGATGAGACTTGTAATGAGGTCAATGAGCCTCATTGAATGAGAAAATGTTTACGATTTGTATGATCTTTTTTTTATCCTGATGTAGGGCCATCTCTCGGGCTTATAGAGAGGCTTGCCACTTTATTATGCCACTTTATCAAACACAAATCATATAATACCGGATAATTTTTCAGAAATTTATCTGATTTGAATTTTGAGTTAGTTTTTTCGATTTTATCTTGTTGTATCAGTGTATAAGATCCCAAGCTTCTGCTTATTTCAGCTCCCATTCCAAATTTGGATATATTTTCCTTTTTCGTTCTTGCCTTGATAAGGAATGAAATCATAAGGGAACCCACCCATTGCGCATCTCGACCAAACTAAGTTTATTTATGCCAAATATTTCAATTTCCCTGCTTACCAATAATTAAAAATATGATCAAGAAAAAAAGAGCAGTATCTGAGATATTAGGGTTCAATTAGTCTATAATTAATTTCTCATCGTAATCAGAAATACTTAGTCGTTAAGATAATTTAATTGAAAAAGTCATGTTTTCTTTTTCAATTTTTCATGATTTTGCAATTTTCAATTTCATTATCTTTGGTCTCTAAATGATAATTTTGCAAAAGTAAAACAAAAATTGAATAGATTGTGATCTAATTTATAATATGAAATAAAGAAACATTGAAATATCATAATTGGAATATAACAATTATTTGATTAAAGTTACTATGTCGCTGGTGACACCAGGGGCCTACAAGGGTTACCCGAATGAAATCTGTAATCGGTCATTGAAGTTGAAGACAGTCACGTGATTCCTATTGTAATGGAGTAATCTTATTGTATATTGAGTTTGTAAAGTAAACCTGAATCTTGCTTGGGAACTGTTAGCAAAATAAGAACTTTTACAAATACAAGAGGAGAAAATGTAATTTATTAATCTGTTCTTTATTTATACCTCACAACGTTGAATGAGCTAAATTTAATTAATATTCTAGGGATATCCACTTCCTCATATAGTTTGATTAGATATTAAGGAGAATGAGAATTGATTTTTCATTAATCATTAAAATAAAATTTTGAAAAACTCTATCAGCATCATCTATAGTTTATAACGATATGTTTTTACTACTGATTTCCTATTATGAAATAATGTGGAAATAGTGGATGTATATATTCGTATAAATAAAATTTTGAAATAATCATTATTAGTAATAGTTAGTGAGACAGTAAAAGTATATTGTATTATTTTTCTGGGAAATAGTAAATTGCTAATATCATAACCCTATGTCTCACACTTGACAAAATCATTAATCCTTGGATACTAGGACTAGCTTCTTGGTACCATCTCAGATAATGCGAGGTTAAGAAGCGGGAGTATATGCATATATTCACTTGAATCTAGGTTTAACTCTTTATGAAAGAATTTTGAGACAGAAATTCTGTTTAGTTCAGATCGGAGAAATCTTCAGATTAAAATTCAAACTCCAATGAAGAAGGGAATGATCTAACCAATCCAGAAACGTCTTGTTAATGTTGTCCGGCTACTTTATATGTGCTCTAGGGTATTAACAACATTTTCCAGATCATTTAGTGTCATGATCTATCAGTTGAGTGCGACTTAGGTAGTATAAATGTTTAGAACAACTCATAAGTAGATTTAAGTGAGTCCAAATGAGTCTTATAATAGAAGAATAACAGGAATCGTTATCGTGACATTGTTTAGCTTCTAATAATTCACTTTATATAAGACTGCATGATCTGGAAACTCTTTCACAAAAGGTCAATTTTATGACTATGTAAGGATGGCCTCAAATCCGCGCTTGAGTTGCATTTGTAGTTAATTTAAGTCGAAAGAGAGAGAGAGAGAGAGTATTCAGATTTATTCTAAAATAAAGATTCTAATTCACGTAAACAATAACGAAGAAATTATCCAATTACCGCAGTGTAAATTTACATCAAGTGCATAAAAGTTTCTACTTTTCCCCCAAAGTTCGTATCTCATATTTTATCAAAGCAAAAAAGATAATTTATATGACACATTTCTTTTGCGTATTTAAGATTTCCATTTTTTTCTTCTCACAAACAACAGAGATAATCAGTTAACATTTTTTTCATAATTTACGATTTTCTATTCATTGAATTCAAACATTTCCCAATAAAGATTACATCTAAATTTTTCCTTTTTCTACTTCCCTCAGATTCATATCATTGTCCAATTGATAATCGTGGATCAGCGGATACAAATCAATCAATGAACTGCATTCGAGCTCTGGCCGATCTTTTCACCTGCCCGGTGACTAGTTATCCGATAAGTGTCGGCATTTTCGATCAAATAGACGATGAAATGGACTTTTTTGAGGGGAAAGAAAATAAATTTCTCATCAGACTTATCGGTAGGTTCTCTGCTAAGGCATTTCAACATCCGCTAATTGGTTATTACTTGAGACATTTTGAAAGTCATCCTCCTTTTTGTCAATGCACAGATCGTCATCCCACAGCTCTAGAGGAAATATTTCCAAATGAGCATAGAGTAGAGGCTTTCTTGGCCAGCTTCAGTTTCAACCTGTATTATTAACATTTACAGTAGAAGAAGTTTGATTTCGAAATTACTAACCATGTTTTAAAATCGTTTTTCTGTTTTCGGTTAGCTGATCTCTAATTGTGTGTCAATGCTGAAATAACGGTTCCCTTCTTTCTAGATGGCATTCAAAAGGTTGCTCAATTAGAAACAAAAATGACGTTGGATATTTCAATCCTGTTATTCCTCTACCCCTTTGTAACAACGCTTATCCTTGGTTATTTTGTCAGTATATTTGTAGATTGGAAGATTGGCCTTATTGTCGGGATTTGTTCAATCGTTCTGCAATATTCCTTTCTCTGTGAGTTCTCTCAGTTAATCTATCTGGTTTTAAATTAGTATTCTCGATTCTTAACCGAATATACTCCACAGTAGGCCGTTATCATAAAAAATCCACTTCGATATGGGTTGAAAATCATAGAGAATCGCAGTAAACTTAATATTTTCATACTTGTTAGTCTGAGTATTCTCTATAAAAATATTTCCAGCACCTTAAAGTTTGTTATTTTTTTTAAAATTGGTGTATGAGTTTTATTTAGCTTCTCGGGGTTGAAATATTACCCACATAATATTTACCACAATTAATTTTTGCTGTCAAGGAAAGAAAGAAGTTCTTATAAGCTTGATTTAGTGAAGCTACAAATATTAGGATTTATAAATATAAAGATGTATTCATTCGAAAATACCGCAGTCGACAATTGTGACATCCTCTGCTGGCTTATCATTGTTGGCCTTCTTGACTTTTCCAATTGCGTCAACATGTTGTTCACCAGAAACAACAATTCCAAAGACAACATGCTTTCCATCAAGATGTGGGGTCGGTCCCAAGGTTATAAAGAATTGACTTCCGTTAGTATTTGGTCCAGCGTTAGCCATAGAAAGCATGTGCTTCTTGGAATGTTTGATCTTAAAGTTTTCATCACTAAACTTTTTGCCGTAAATGCTATAGCCCCCGGTTCCATTTCTCTTATCGAAATCCCCACCTTGAATCATGAAACCGTCGATAACGCGATGGAAAATAGAATTTTTATATCCAACGCTCTTTCCGTCCACCGTGTGGCCTACACATAACTTTTCAAAGTTTTCCGCTGTTTTGGGCACATCACCTCCATAGAGACCGATTACAATCTTTACTGGGTCTTTTGATCCAATTTTCACGTCTAAGAAAACTTTCTTGGTAATTGACATTTCTAGAAAAAGAGAAATATCATTTGTGCTCTCTCTTTATAATGATTTGAGAAATATTGATTTAACAGGTGCTTGATTGATCAACTGGAAAAATAATCTTACCCTTTATCTTCTTCTCAACAACTGAGGGTTTTGTATCGTCTTTCTTTTGTAAGATTTTTTCAATTTCTTAATTAGTAAAATAAAAAGCTATTGATTACCTAACGAGCCAGATTTGAAAATCTTCACCTCCTCTAACGGTCTATTATTGACATCAATTTCGAGATTTTCTATTTCTCGAATAATCTCCTGGCCCTCAACCACGCGTCCAAAGACAACATGCTTATCGTTGTACTTTTCAATAGGACTCAACGTAATGAAGAACTGACTCCTATTTGTATCCTTTCCAGAATTGGCCATAGATAGTAACATTGGTGCATCGTGTTTAACTTGAAAGTTTTCATCGTCAAAGGTTCCTTCGTCGTAAATGGAAACGCCACCAGATCCGTCGTTCTTCTCAAAGTCCCCACCGTGAATAGTTAGACCCCTAATGACCCTATGTATTTGGGATCCTTGGTAACCAACCATTTTGTCATGCTGCTTGAATCCTTCACACAGAGCTTTGAAGTTCTTGGCCGTTTTGGGGCAAATGTCATGAAACAGCTCCATAACGATTCTACCCTTGGTCTGACCATTGATTTTGATCTCAAAGAACACATTGCCTTCTTCTTTGAGCATAGCTAGTTTTTGATTAAATTCAATTTTCTCATAGCAACTTAAATACACAATAAGAAGGATTACGCATTACACAAAAATAAGCACTTTTACATTAATTGGGTTCAACTTCTATTAACGCTCATCTAATATTGTTCTTTATTGAGAAGACGAACAAAAAACCTTGTAAATTTTGAAAAGATATTTAAAGACTCGATACTTAGAGTTTGTTCTTTGTGCTCATTAAATCTGAGAATCTCAAGTTTAGGGCCACCAGTAGTAGTTCTAAGGAAATATGTGTTTTTAAAAGGAACCAAAATATACGAACATATTCAATTAATTATCTCTAGTGTTATGAATAAGGTATTAATTCTAGTTGAGAGTGTTAATCAAGTGAGAATATTTTACTGATTAGAAATTCATTCATTTTCACGAAATCTTTCAAATTAGTAATAATTCTTTTTATTCTTTTAAGGTCTACTGTTGTTGAAGGTGATTGAAAATCAACATATTATCAGTTTTATAAATGGAATGCTTCAAGATATCTCTCTCTTCCTTCACGTTCTCTTTTGCAACGCCATACGGCCGAAAAAGAGTCCAACAAAATTAAAGTGAGTCTTTATTCTTTGAGGTCAAAGTATTAAAGATTCCCTTCTGAAAGAGTCAAAATAAGGAGAAGCCTGATTGTCTAGGTTGAAAGGTCCCATTCAGAATTGTCCACTAACCTGAATTATCTTGATTTATTTTCAGAGTGATTACTGTGTATCACGTGGTTGAAGCTGATGAATCAGGCCAAATTGTCCTCTCAGTCGTAGAAAAACTCTGGAAGGGATTAGTTAAGAACTTTGGCTTCTACGTTGTCCGCCTACAGAGTGTCTGCAACTCAAAAAGTAAGTCGGCTATTATTTAAAGCAAAAGAAAGATCCTTTTATCCACTATCTGAAGTTCATTTTTAATTCAGAACTCAATCGGATAAATATTACGCCTTCAACCTTTCACTGTTAGGCTAGATATTTCCAAGATTAATTACTGGGTCACACATTTCAAAATGAGGGAATCTGTAAAATTGAAATTTATTAGCAACAATTCAAGACAACAATCAACCGATTTTCTTAAATACGTCTTTAGCCTTTTCAAAGCTGTTCTTGAAAGTTCCACTAAGTTTTCCCCATTGAGCCTTGAAGAATCCAGCAATTGACCCAAGAAGGTCATGTTCTGTTTCTTCCACAACACCCATCAACGATTCATTAATTTCATCTTTGATTTTTGTTATTTTCGTATTGACCGACCGCTTCTCAATAGTTTCAGCGACAATCAAAGAAATGAGCAAAAATAACGATATTACAACAGAGCTCTTCATATTCTATTTTCTCAAGTAGAAAAATTTATTAGATTCATTATATTTAATCACTTTTTATAGGAATTATGCTCATAAAACACGTTTTCTTATGAGGGGTTTAATGAGAGAAAATCAATTCTTCTGTGTCCGTTTAAAAAAAAGTTTACACAAAATAAAAGAATTTTTTTTAATTCCAAGCTCTTTTCTAGGTTTAAAAAGTGTTGCCAAAAAGATATACTTTAGAATATATATAACAACAGAAGAAAAAGGTCCTACACATCATCGTATAAGAAAAAGTTGTAACAATGAGGGTTTTAAAAGAGATTTTCAGTATGGTTTTGATTATTACCTTCCTCAGTTACCTTCTAAGGCATGTAACCAGAGTTCTTTCGTTATCCTAGCTAATAGTTGGATATCTTTGAGGAATAAGGTCTTGAGTGTATTTCAAATTAAAATTTATTTCAACCAAAAAAGTTTTTCACCTTATCTTTTATGCTTGAGAACATGCCTCGAACCTTTGTGAATTGTCGTTCGAAGAAACCTTTAACCTTATCAACCACATGCTTTTTCAGTACAGACATAAATTTTGACATTCCGCCTTTCAACTTCTCCTTGAACTTGTTTAGAACATCCTTGAACATGCCTCTTTTTTCCAACTCTTGGTCAACATCATCTCCAGCTTCATTCGCATATGCTATTCCAGCCAGGAGGAGAAGGGTTAACAGAAGACAGATTTTAGACATTTTAGATTCTAATTTTTATTAATTAGACTTCTACTATTAATTGAGAAAAAGAGAAGATTACTGAAACCTGTTAAAGGCTTTAAATGTATTATTTGATAAGCTATATTCCTCAAGCACGTCTAAGGAAGCACGCGTTGAGAAATTTTGATTAATTTTTATCTGCTACTTTCATAAGAGTAATTTACATTTTGTTCAACCTGCAAAGGAGAGCTTTTCTTTCAAAAACTTCTTGATATCATCAATACCGGAGAGTTTGTCTGTGACTATTTCAAACTTTTCCTTCACGTAGTCCTTCAGCCGGCTGACAATGCTGGTCTCGGTCTTTTGTAGGGACGACTCGACCATAGAGGACAGCTCCTTCTTCATTGCGTCAAGGCCTAAGAGGTTGCGCTTTTCAATATATTGGTCTGCACTTGTTAAACAAAGCACAGTCAAGATGGCTAGACTTGTAACAAATAGCTCCTTCATTATTGAATGCTTTTTGAGTTCGGGTAGCCCCTTATAAGTGAATTTTCAATTTTTTTTCATAGATTCTCAGATGTTTAATCTAAATAAAAGACAGTCTTGAATATTTATATTTAGGGTTATTGTAGTTTGTAAAGGAGGGGTATATATGTTACAGTCAATGTGTATTCTGTAGAATGACTAGCCATTCTATAGAACGCCGTAATTGTGTTTAAAAGATCTACATTTATACACATTGACTGAAGATAATAAAATCCCTTTCACACATTAACCGGTCAGTTTATGTAATCGTTTATCCTTAAAATTTGCTTTATATGATTAGCTGCAAATTATAAGTTGAAATAAAGGTTTAAGATTTATAAATTTCTACATTTATTTTTACTATTCATTATAGATCTATTGACATTTTCTAGTCTGTTTTTCCAAATGCCTTTATTCGAATCGCATATTTCAACACCTTAGCCGTTGTTTGAAGCTGATCTTAAACTGATTAGGTTTTCTAAACCATAAAAATAGATTTCGAAGGAATAATTTCATTGATTCCTATGAGTTTTTCAATGATGCCATATTTCGTACCGATTTTGTATAGGGAATTTTTTTT